>QAXH01004500.1:1922-14098 GCA_004335635.1 Chloromonas sp. AAM2 | reverse complement strand
GTATGCAGGGTTCAGGCTCCCCTCATGTTCTTGCTGGTGTGGAGGCTACTGTGCTCATGGAGCACCGCATGGACTCTTACATGCGTGGGGAGGATGCGGAGTTGCCTGGCCGCACCAAGGGGGTGTACAACTGGTACAGGTGTGTGTTGCGCGCCAGCACCAGGGTGGGGAGGGCAGGATGGGGTGTGCCATGTGTTTTGATATATTGCGTTGTGTGGTGGTCAGGAGGGCCGTCAGCGTGGGCGAGGCCTGGGGGCAATATGTGACTATCACCTGCCCACCGACCCAGCTGTCGTTTTGAATTTGAATATCGGAAGCTGTACAGAAGCTATCGCAGGTCGTAAGGCAGAGTCGCACATACATATTCACTAGTGGACAGGTTGCGCGACCTCAGAGAATTGCATGTTTTCAATTTGTCTCGACGCACGTTCTAATGTTGTGCGGTCGTGTTGCCTTGTGTCGCACAGCCAAGATCCGCTGGAGCGGGGATTGCAACAACTGGGGACCCCTCAAGGCAGACCTCCGGAAGCTGTTTGAGCGCCACACTACACCAGTCAAGCGTGGCTGGCCGCAGCGCATGTCACAGGACAGTGAGCTGACGGATGGCCTTGGCATCCCACCCATGTATCTGTGGCCCAGGCAGGGCAACACATTGCCCAAGCTGAGAAATCAGATTGAGCAGTGGGACAGGAAGGGTTGGCAGTGAGGACCTTGAACACAGCCAAGTTACTTTTGCAGCTGAGCCAGCAGGTTGTCGATTGTGCTTCGGCATTGCTGGACACCACACACGGCTGTTGAGCTTCTGCATCGGTTTGTTGAGCTTGACACTTAGCGAGCTTGTTGGTGAATAACATAAATGAATAATAGGATTGGATGAGGATTGGATAGCTAAAATCGAGCTAAGTCCTGTGGTTTTGTTGATTCCTTGCCCTTTTCTGTGTGCCCTTCGCTGTCGCAACACTGGTTCCAGTGCTATTCCTGTAAACTGTCCCAGAACTGGCAAACATTTTTTTTGACAGCTACTCTGCAGCGTTGTTGACAGTGCCAACGCTGGCGTCCCATGCCTTCTCCTTCACTTCCCATGCGCAGCACCCACCCAGCATCTCCACGTTTGCACTCTTCATGATGCTGCCGTACACGCCATTCAAACGCTGGATTTCCTTGGACTGCGCATGGCAGGAAGTGGAATTGACCGTGCATGGCTTGCTAGCGTGCACTGTCATTGCATGTGGAGCTCTGCTGTTACCTACTGAAAGCAACTAGTGGGCGTCATACTGTCCGCTGGTCCACGCAGACGCCCACAATGATACTGGAAACTGCTAAAATGCACTGTGGTTGAGTAAAGGCGCGCCGCCCCTGCTGATATTCACATGCATGTGCACGGCACACATGCATGCGAATCTCAGCAGGGGCGGCGCGTGCACATGCATGTGTGCCGTGCACATGCAATGCGAGCAACTTGATGGCAATACACTACCCGCACAGGCACACAGGCAAGATACTAGGAGTCGAGCAAGTGAGCTACACGCTGACAAATACTGGCAACAGCAGTAGATTCCCACCTGTTTACTGACTGGCAGGCCACTGCCAGTGGAGCCAGAAGACTTTCGCCTTGCACGTTTCAGCTGCACATAACGTTAGAAATCTCGTCCACATGGGCATTCGGCTCACCTTCTGTTTCATCAGGTGACTCCAGTCATGCTTGCAGTTGCCCAGGTCCCAGCCAAATCCGCGGGCATCCTGAAAAGTGCGACATGTGACAGGTGAGTCGTTACCTTGGACGTGCCAAACGTGAGATGTCGTGACGTCAGAGTGAGAGTGACAATTGTGACCTGTCAATTGGTCCCGAGGTTGCTGGCTCGGTGCACCCGTTCACTTCATCCATGCCACAATAGCAAAAGATTCAGGAAGCATCATCAGGCCTCAAACGCCACTATGATGAATGGGAAACTTCTGCTTTCCCCAACGGGGTGCTTTCGGAAGGCAGCCCGTGAGGTGGCCACTGTAGTGGTAAATGGCAGCCAGGTTCCTCTTTAGAACTTTTTCTCCCTAATTTCTAGTCCCTTCTCCCTCATCCCCAACTCCTTCTCCCTCATCCTTAAAACGAGTTAGCCTAACTTTGCCTTCACGTAAAAGTGAGACTCATACCTGGAACTCCTCAGAAAAGTGTGAGCCATACACTAGCAGCTTCTTGGGTACACACCCTCGAATCACACACCTGTGACCAGGCACAGGAGACAGGGTGTTTGTGTCAGCTGAGCGTTTGTGTTAAGCCATGGCAGTGTCTAGCCTGCACAACCATCTTGAAAGCACGCAGCTAATTTGCGCGCAGGGCGTGATGCTGAAGCTGACGGCGAGATGTGCTCGACTGGACGTATGACCTGAGATGTGAGGCAGGAGCGTGATAGGAAAGGGTCCAGTCACAGCATGCACGACGGACGGGAGTAAGACACTTGATACCACGGGATACATGCTTCTCGGACCTTGTGTCTGTGTGTTGAGCGCTACAACCTGATCTGATAGAAAGCACAAGCGCATGCGGAAATCTCGCACTACATGGATACATGCACTGAGTGTGGCGCGTAGAGAAGCCTCATGGCGTGTGCATGCATGCGCAGAACCAACGTTTGCATGGGTAGCAGCCATCATGCTTCTGCCGATGATCTGCTTCCAGCATGCTGCGTGGTGATGGGCACTTACGTGCCACCAGCCCCTCCAGTAGTGTCACTGCTGATGAAGTCAAAGGGCAACTCAACACATGCAACCTTGGCACCGTAGAGCGTAGAGGCGAAGCGGCTAGCGCGCACACCGCCGCTGCCTGCGCCGATGGTAACTAAATCGTAAACCTCGTCATCCGCCATTTTGTTCGGCACTCCCGGAATTTGATTGGCAAAACTTGTCAGACCCTTGGCGATAACCTGCGCCACGTTGCTCTGGATTGAAGTCATTTTCTAGCGTTACGGTTCCAAAGTGAGCAACGTTATCCACGGTCTTGTACTGGTTGATCAATGCTCTCTCCAACGCTCCTGGAATGTGCCTGTCATCGTGTAGCCTGCGATGGGCCTGTCAATGGCCATGACGCAATCCTGCTGAAAAAAGTGCAATTCAAATCAGTGGCACGTACTATGTGTATATTGCTCTACAAGCCCCATGGAAAAACACTATGTTGACTGCGCACTCGTAGAACCCTGCAGACTGAGACGTTTGTGTTCAACAAGTCTGGTCAACATGTACCTGTAGATTGCAAGACCTTAGACAACCGTAAAGACACAGTGTAGATATCTGTCTCCCGCTAAATGCGCAATATGGCATTACGAGCCAAAAGATCCAAGTCATTTCCATGACATCATCCGTTTTCATGCCATCCCCGTACAACACGGTTGGTCATCGTCAATCGCCAGGCCTGTGTGCTCTGGCCTGGAAGCGAACCAAATTGCGTCAAATCAACACACGGAACTGGCAATCATATTGTTCCCCCCTCTTTCCTGTTTTGGTACATTGCAGGCAGGCTGAGCAAAGCTTGACTCCAGCTGCAGTTGGAGCAGCGTTGCAGTTGAACTACAGCGCTGCGGCTCAAAGTCTCCAGTGTAGCTGACAAAAAGGGCACTTCAAGCTGCTGCAGTCATGAGACTAGAAACACGGAAGCGTCATGTAGCCGGCCATGTTGAGGGAATATGACACCTGCACAGTGTATAGGATCACATTGAAGACTCGCGCTACTTTGCATAAGGCGGCCGAGTCCTGTAAGTCAGAGACGAGCTTTTTCTCGGCGGTTACACATGTAACCCTGGGAACTCTTGGAAGCGAAAACATCCTGCTCTGAAACTCTTCAAGAACCACATTGCAGGTGTGAGGCACAGAGCTTAGGTTGCAGCCTTCCTTAACCCAGAGGTTTTGACGACCTCGCGAACTTTGGGTTGGCAGTGGAGACAACAAGTGGAAGAATGGCGCTCGAGGTTCTGGACAGAACTCTTGCGTGGGCGGGTCGGTATGCTGACCGCACAACTGTTCTTGGAGCTCTGGTGCGCGGGCTTGCTGCGCAAGGCTTGCATGAATGATGCCTTGGTGATTCGCAGCGCCAGAAGGCCCTGGCCAGCTTGCCCGTTTGCTGAATACGTCTGAACCTGAACCCATGGTCATTTGCATGGAGAGCCTTCACCCTGGTCTTGCATCCTTACATAGGTTTCGGTCTTGCTTGCAGATGTGGGGCACTCTGGCGTGCTCACTGGTGACTGCGGCTACAGTCTTTCTGTCCCTCTCAGCCTTCGTGTTAGCAGGGCTGCTCACAGGCTTACTGGCTGCAGCGTCCATTGGTGGTGAGAAAGGGAATGATCAGCCCTGTTTTCATCAAAACCAATGCATGCATGTCTCGACCCATCAAACATCACTCATTAATCCATCAAACGCAGTTGATGTGTGCATGCACGATGGTGTTACAGCATGCACACATGCTGTGTGCTTACACCCATGCTTTGTGCACGTGCCATGCATGCAGGTGTGGTCCTGGGCATGGCCCTAGCAGGCACTGCATGCGCTGCATGTGCAGTGTCGGCGGGTGCAGCCACACTACTGGTCACGTGCTGGACCACTCACATGGCGGCCGACCTCACACTAAGGGTCCTGCACTACATTTCGCCAGAAGTGCATGCCAGGTGCGCGCTTCACAGCTGATACATGTGGGAAGAGCATACCATTAGCCCATCACACGTAAGGAAGGAGGAATCACACTGAGACAGCAGAGGTGGTCTCTCACTTTACATGGTGTTCCGTACGAGCAAACCAAGGCATGCTCAACCCCTGCCATACGTTCTATCATTCCCAGTACGATTTGTGGCTTTGCCTTCACTTGCACCCGGTACACCTGAGGCACAGATTGAGTGCAATGCTTAGTCACGTGTCTGGGTACAGCAAGCACTAGGAACAACGGCCTGCCCACAGTTGTATGGCACTAGGCAACCATGGTACCTGCATCAGTGGCGTGATCCACATCAATGTATTCAACGGAGGCTGTCTCCACACGCAACTTTCACAGTCTAGTGTGGCACAGCTGCTCACTTAATCGACCACACACTGCACCTCTGCCCTTGCAGGGTGCTTCGGGTGCTAGAAGACCTCAACCCCGTGCCAATGGTGCATGTGCTGCTGAGGGGAGAGAAGCTGCCCCAGCCGTCCCAGCGCCTGCGGCTGCGCCCAGTAGCGGCTGGGGAGCTGCCAGCTGCAGCCAAGGCGCACCTAGGTGCCGCTGCTGGGGACCAGCCAGTACCAGCCCAGGTGCAGCAGCCACCTGCCGCCCAGCTTCCTGCAGCTACCAAGCAGCTGCCCGCAGGTTCAGCTGACCAGCCAGTCCGGCCTGGCTTGGTGCCACAGCAGGCAGCACCAGCAGCAGGCAGCTCTACTGCTTCTGCACCTGCTCAGAAGCTTCCTACACCTTCCCACTCAACAGCCACTACTGGTGCGGCTGCAGGTAGCAGCACTGCCACTGTCCATCCCATCCATAATGGTCCACTGCCGACATATATAACTGCAGTGTCAGGGCCAGAGGGAAGCACAACAAGATCCGAAGCCTGTGTCGCACATGTATCAGCAGTACCAGTTGCTGCACAGGCTCAAATGGAGCAAACCCGTGCCTTTGCTGCACCAGCTGCACCAGCACCAGCAGCACCAGCAGGACCAGCGACAGGATCAGTAGTGACCTCTCTCGGGGAACCCCCCCCTTTTGCAGCCACATCACCACGAACAGTGATTGCTGCTCTCCAGGCGTTCGAAAGCATGGCACGTGCCCCTGCTCAATCAGCAGCAGGTGCAGCCATTGCGCCTGTGTGCCAGTGGCCGCCTGTCAGCAGGGCTGCAGTTGCACAGCAGGTGGCAGCAGATGCACAGGTGGCATGCAACTAGTGCGCGATCCCAGCCCATGGAATTGGTGCTCTGATGTACATAGAGTGCTGTACCAGCAATTGGTGGACTTGGCGCCGGCTTTGGTTTGGGTAGTGGCGGCAGGCGTCAGGAAAATGTGAGAACACGTCTGATGCTCTCGTGAATTAGATCAGAAATCCCAATCCAAAGGTTTGGAGCTTGGGCAATGACGTTGTGGCTGGGACGTTTGCTGTCAGATGTTGTTGGCCAACCCACATGCAGCCAAGCCATGTGTAACCTTGCTCTGGCTTCCTACGGTAAGCCAAAGTCATGAGTTGGGGCATGCACATGTCAGGGGGTGGCACCTCCCAGGGTAAAAAAAAGAAGTTTGCCAGTTCTGGGACAATTCTTGGGACTGGCATTGAAACCGGACTGTTGTAGTCACAAAGACACCCTCTAAACAAACCTTCGTCAGTCCTGATCTCTCAGCCGCGCCATTAATCGGTACATGTCGAAGGCCCCACTGTCAGGTTGAGGAACGGCGCGCGTGTGTGTGTGTGTGTGTGTGTGTGTGTGTGTGTGTGTGTGTGTCAATCACATACGGGGTTAACCGCGGGGTGACCATCGCGTGTTGTGGTAGACTCCCTGTTTATTGATTTGATGAACTGCCCATAGACACATGTGGTGTGTTTTGCTCTGTGGAACGGTTTTGCATCCTCGCAGGCGCTTGTGCACCAGTTGTCTGCTTGCTTTTGCCTAGAGGCTGTGCAGTGCAAAGGCATCGACCTTGTACCGTTCAGGATCAGCGTGCATTGAATTTTGGTGTGAGTCAGTTTTGCGTGCGCGAGTCCCCCCCCCCTAATCATGATCACTGTCGTGTGACCTTATATGATTGTCGAGAATACCCAGGTCGGAAGAGTGTGTTGAGGATCAGGAATGGTTGTACAGCAAAGCCATGAGAAGCAGAGCGCAAGAGAGGACGGATGAGGAGGACAGAGCTGGCGTGCCCACGTGTACCATGCTTGTATAACAAGAAGAGGAGCAGGCGTATGGGAGAGAGCAATGCGCATACGTGTGTTGCCGAGAGTCATTGCAGGCCAGTTGTTGCAGCGTGCCTTTGGCAGGCTAGTTGTTCAGTGTGACTAATGTAACATTGACCAATGTAACATTAGTACCTGCAGCTTTCCCTGACGTGAGCATACGCATAAGCTGTACAACACAAACGCTAAAGCTGCGGATTCAAGGGTTGAGAGGTTGCACGTAATGCACACGTCTAATGCAGAGCCGCTTCACTTCCGGCAGACAAAAACTATGTTCAGTTACCACCACTGCAAAAAGAATCACAATCACACAATCTCACGCAATGTGAGACTGCAGCGGGCCATCAGGAAGGGAGAGGGCGACAGAAGGGTGTACAGCTGGGACACGCTGACCAAGATCATGGGACCTGTTCCTGGCGAGTCAGCAGTATGAGTACCTCAGCTCAGCACTCACACGCAACAGGTTTTCAATTAGGTGTCTTAATAACAAACTTGACTGGTCTGACTATGACATGTGACAATGTGACAATTTTGTGTTGCTGCTGTTCTTTTGTGTTATGACAGTTAGGTAACTCTGCTGTGGAGCACAAGCCAATTCCCTCCACAAGTGTTTGCAAGTGTGTTACATGGGAGTAAATTTTAGTTGACTGTTTTAGTTGACTGTTTTAGTTGACTTTTCGTGTGTGATGAATTGATGTGTAGTGCACTTGTAAGTTTGCATGAGTCACACAAGAATTGTCCCAGAACTGGCAAACTTCTTTTTTTGATTGAAAGAAACACACACATTTTTGATTGAAAGAAACACCAGTCGGCGCAAATAAGGAGGCAGGGTGGTTAAGCCCAAACCCCATGCAACATCAAAGTTGGTTTACAGTGCAATGATTAAGTATACTCTGCAGGCAGAGTTGAAGCGGATTCATCCACGGCGTTCGACGGCAAAGCCAGCAAAAGTATGCAATTGGATCTGATGCATGAACGTTTGGCCTAAAGCAGAGATATTGTGTGACCAAACAAAAGCACACAGCTGTTGTGCACCACACCAGGACACTCGCATTGCTTGACATGCTCGCAGTCTGCAAGCATCAAGATGATGATATAGCAATAAGACCTCGTAATCGTGCTGATACCTCGAGCAGAAACTGTGTGGGCATGATCTGTCAGCACGCCAGGCACAACAGTTGAACCTCTCTTCACACACTGTTGCAGTCACAAAGACACCCTCTAAACAAACCTTCGTCAGTCCTGATCTCTCAGCCGCGCCATTAATCGGTACATGTCAAAGGCCCCACTGTCAGGTTGAGGAACGGCAGCACGTGGGTGATGCTCTGGGACACCCGGAGGCACTGAAGCCGTTGAGTGAGGAAACGCTTGCGCCAGACCCTTCCATTCTTGGCCATACCACCCTTGACGTGCATGTACACCCATATCCGGCGGGCCGCCGTAGCTACGGCTGCTCATCTGCTGCTGTCCATGCGGCATTCCACTGCCAGCCCCATCGGCTCGTGCCCGTACACGCGCTTGTTGCTCCATGGTTCCTGCCGGATAAGCCCCGTGGTGAGGCGTCTGGAGTGCCTGCAACTGCCCGAGCTGCAGCACCTGCTCCAGCCAGCGCCAGCAGGGCAGCTGGCTGCCGAACACCAGCTGGTGTAGCCCCAGTCGCGCCACCAGCCGCCTCAGGTAGCGCAAGTTGCTGCCAATGTCCACACGCCCAAACGAGCCTCCCATTGTGCCCATCAGCTGCTCCCGGGCATCAAGCAACGCACACCACGCCTCCGACAGCTGGCCTTCATCGGTCCCAGTACCACCGCCATGTTCGCTATTCCTGCCAGCGCCTACTGGCACAGTTGCCTCGTCAACACCATGGCCATGATCAGCTGTATGCTGAGGTGCCACAGCATCAGGTCGTCCAGCAGTGCCAAACCCATCTATGTCACGGCCTGATGTGCAATTTTCCTTCAGAGAAATCTCTCTCTCTGGAGTACCATCGCATATGAGCCCTTGCTGCTGCTGCTGCTGCTGACCGGTGACCTGTGTTTGGCTTGGCTCACACTTCTTGCTGTCTTGCTCATCAAGGGCAACCCCACAGTTGCTCTGACACCGGATTTTGCCACTGCATGTGCTTTCCCGCAGCTGCTCTGGCACAACCACTGCCCACACCTCGCCAAGAAACTCAAGCACTGGTTCTGCCACGCATGGCCGTGCACTGAGGAGCAACTCCCTTTCACCTGTTGCCACAACCGCTGGCAGCAATTCCCTATCACTGCCTGTCACAGCCATAGGCAGCAAGGCTGCCGTTCCATCGCCCTGCATCTCACTGTTGAGCGCCTCAGCAGAGGTTTCACCAAACCCAGTAAGCTTTAGCATGGCGTGACCAGCTGACTCCAAACCGCAGTGCGACCCTTGTGCCGTCCCGCTTGCTAGACAAGCTTGTGCAAGGGCAGTGCCCAAACCTCCCAGCAGCAGCGCACCTCCAACCACCTCCACCTTAGATCCATCTCCCATACGAATCACACATGGGCTTTGCACCATGTGGTGCACGTGAAATGCCAAAGCCAGGTCACGTGGGGAAACCGCAGTGGCAGCACCTGCAGGGGTGTGTGATTTTGCTGCATCTGCTGCAACTGCTGGCCCTGCTGTTGCTGTTGCTGCTGCTGCCGCTGGTGCTGATACTGCCGCGTGTGGTATTGCACGTGGGACTGGTGCTGCTGCTTCTCGACAGGTGGCTGCTGGTGCTGGTGCCCCAGCTGCCACAGCCGCAGCTGGTGCCCCTGCTGAGTTAGCTGCAACTGGCTGAGTGCCTGCCAGATGGGTGTGCAGCAGACCAAGTGCCGCTGTCAAGAGCCCTGCACACTCAGCCAGTGACCCGCAATGAGCCACAGTCATGGAGGTGGAAGGGGTTTGGTGGGCCGTGGCGCCCTGGTGGGTGGCGGGCTGCTATTGTCGGTAGAAGTGGTGTTGCTGGGATGGGCCGTGCTGCTGAAGAACATGCTGATAACTGGAGGAGTGCTCTCTGTGTGGCTCTTGTAATTGTTGATGAGGCTGTGTGTCTGGCGGCTGTGTGGGTGCATGGGCTGAGTCATGTGTGCCTTTGCCATGTCTGCTTGTGTGAGGCACAGCTGATACAGGCTGGTGTGCTGGTGGCTGCTGGGGTTGAGCAAGGGCCAAGGCTTTCTGTAAGGAGCTGACTTGGGCTTGAAGCAGCTCCACAGTGCTGGCTTCAGATGCACTATCGTCGGCCTGTCATGCAGCATGCAGCACCGTTCCATCATTGAATCATACAATCACACCAACAAGTACATGCCAACATTGTGTGAAGAGATTCGTGATGATGTCAGGCATGCACATGAGCATCGGCATGACAGATGCAGCACCCTCTCTATGCCATGCAGCGGACGATTCAGACACAGGCAGATCATGACGAGGCAAGGGGCATTATACACGCTTTGAACAACTGATGACAACTTACCCCTGCGAACCGTGCCCGCAGCAACTCCATCTCCTTATCCTTGGCCGACAGCACACACTGCAGTGTCAGCAGCTGGAGCTTGGCCTGTGCTGCTTCCTCCTCTGCTGCTTGAACCCGGGACTCGACAGTGACATCGTCGCCCGCCATTGATACCACGAGCTTCTCACAACACCGATGTCCTCGTACATGTGTTACGTGTGACCAGCGATGCGTAAGGGGTTCGCGAATCGTTGGACGCCACACGGATCCTTGGACGTCACACTCCGGTGCAGAATCTGTCCAGCCCAGAGTCGCGTTGAGATTGCAAACAGATGTGTGGCAGTGACTGACGACTGAGGGTCTTGAACTGCAACACTGTTGAATTGCGCAAACCTGACAGGTGATATATACGACTGCATGGTCACTTAGGCACTGTATCCAGGACGGGAACAATATCCAGGGGACTTTAAGCATTGTGTAAGAGCAAGATGCACATAGTAGCAGCTGAACATTGTGCGTACGTTGTTAGCAACATCCGGTGGACTTTGAAGATTGTTATTTTCATCAAGACGGAGCAATATCTATCTTATTGCATGTCATGCAGATGGTTAGTGTGAAAGCAGAGCACAGCGGTATGAAAGGTGTAGTTATGGGAAGCTAACAACCTGTCATGTATGCCATACATGCAGTGCACAGAACCTGACGGAGTGAAGCGACTGCACAGGCAGTGCCTTGTCATCTTACCGGCACGCACAGTACAAGTCGCAAACTGTGGAACTGTTGTTACAAAGTATCATGATACAGTGCATGTGATCATGCATGAACCAAGATACGATATGTTCACTTATTAATACTACAACTACACGCGTACATATGTACATGGCTTCACCAGTTCCATGGGAACATGCCAGCTTCAATACATACGAGCACAGGCTTCCCTGTACAAAGCCTGCCTAGCACGTACATGATTATGAATTGGTGATAAGTTAGCGCTGCTGATAAAATAACAATGAAAAGGTTTATTCATTCCTTGTTGTTCCGCATACATCAGCTGTTTGAATAAAACCCCAACTGTTACGCCTCTTGACCCTGTCTGACAGGTGACCACTGCCATCTAGAACAGAGGTGCATTACGCGCAACCTCCAGGGCGAGCATGGCAGCGAACCCAATCATGGCAGCACGGCCGTTGATGAGCTCAGCAGTGGGGGTGAAGGGACCCAAGCTCTCCTTCTTGCGCATGAATGCAGGGACCTGCAATTTAGCGGTCAGGAAGCATTTGTCATGCAATCTGAGTGGCACATTCCATCCACGTGACGTCGCAGGCAATGTAACAACAGTGCGTGCAATTTGTATGATCGAAGCTGATGGTACTGCACCTGCCTGTCAAGCCAACTGAGTCTGGAGAGAAGTCAACATCACCTATCACATGCAGATGATACAAGCAGACTAGCACGGCTACGGTCCTTATGGCCCCGCCACATTTTTTGTATGATATATGAGCTGAGTACACACGGTTGTGAGCAAGTTCTCACCAGGGATGCAGCGATGAAGAGCAGGAATGTGATGGCAATCAGAGAGGGTGCCTCAGACACCTGCTTCAACACGCTCTCGCCTGCATTGTGAGAAAACAGTAGTGCTTGTGAGAGAACACTGACTGTACAAACACGGTAAAAAATGACCTGTGAAACATTGATTGCAACAGGTAAAGCTTTCCACACACGTGTGGATAGATTTCTCCAAATCGTTCCATCCGAACATCACTCTCTCACCTGAGCTCAGCTCTGCACCCAAAGCGGCCACGAAGCCCAGCATGGCCAGGCGGCCGTTGATGATCTCT
>QAXH01004499.1:1365-16825 GCA_004335635.1 Chloromonas sp. AAM2 | reverse complement strand
GTCACCTCATCGACCTCGTGTCACTGGTGCCCCATGTGCCCCAGGTGTTCAACAGCATGCTGTCACCTCATCGACCTCGTGTCACTGGTGCCCCATGTGCCCCAGGTGTTCAACAGCATGCTGTCACCCCCTCTCACGGTCACCAGGAGATCAAGCGCTTGGCGGTGCGACAGGCGCTGGACGTGCTCATGCCCATCCTCACGGAGAGGAGATTCCTAGCGGTGGCGGACCCAGTCACAGGTAGGCGGCCATAGCACACTTAACACATGGTAGAACTGCATGAGGTGGAGCTGCTCCAGTCACATGGCACTGACAGCTGTAGCTGCTGCAGATTTGCGAGTATCTGGGAGCAGTTGGAGCCAACTGAACCAGCACAGCGCCAACACTACTGATTGAAGTTCAGCCAGGGAAGGAACCTGGGATATGCATGCATGGCGTTGTCTAAGAGCTGGAAGCCTTTGCCTTGTGACACGTGACTGTACCAGCTAGTGTACTGGTTGATTCACTCCAACCACACCAAGACGCACGCCGTTTGCAATTCGCTCCATTCCCTTTGCAGGCACAGTCTCCAGTGCTGGCGGCAAGTGGGTCAAGTGCGTGAAGAAGGCGCTGGACGACGCCGGACCCCACCAGGCACACGTGTGGCAGCTCATGCTCAGGCAGGCGCACTGCCTCTACCCGTACAGGTCACTCTTCGTGTCGAGCATCACGCAAACAGCAATTAAGTGAGTGTGTGGAGTGGGCAGTGTGGCTAGGAGCACTGCTTAGGTTGTGAGCACTGCTTGGGTTAGGAGCAAGCATGTAAGTGAGGTGTAGGATTCCGCTGGTGGTGGGTGTGAGCAGAGGCGTGAGGTCTTAGGCCTCAAGTCCAATCATATTGTGAGGTCACACGCAGCACGTCAGGGGTCCCTGCCAGTTTAGTACGGCGCATCGGGCAAGGGATCCACTCACCGGCATCTGTTGAATAGTTTCCAAGTAGTATCACGCTTATGACCAGGATGTGGTGTTGTACGCAAGCATGCAAGCTTATCAAGGCCGCACGCAGCCTTACTCATTTTGTTTCTGACTCCCTCTCCCTCTCTCCCTCCTGTTGTATGCACTGGAAGAACTCACACTTATATTCCTGGCCCCTCTGCCTTGCCAGTGCGTGCACCTATTCATATCATCTCTCTCTATCTCTCGCCCGTGCGTTCAGGCTTATCCTGGCGCCCAACAGCACGGTCGACTCCAAGCGGTTGAGTGTGGACCTGGTGTCGCTCCTCATAGGCTGGGAGGAGGCAGCATCGGCCTCTGCAGCGGCAGGGGGACAGCAGGAACCACAGGCACCGGCTGCTACTGCGGGCACGATAGTGGGTGAGTGGCTCGGTAAGGGCTGAGGAGGACATGGTGTTCTGATGCTCTGTGGTCCGGTGCTCTGGAGGGGCATGTGGGCGTGTGTGTGTATGCCGGCATGTAGGGCAAGGCGGACGTGCCTCTGGCTGGTTTTCACCTGCCCAACATGGCCTTGTTCCTTGCCTCGTGCGTGTATCAAATCAGGTGGCAGTCGACTGCCAGATTTTCTCTGGAAGACCTGACGGACCTCTCGGTGTGACTAGTAGCTATGCCTGGGCTGCTTGGGTTTGCATGATACCAGTCTCACAGCCCCTGACCCCTCAAGTATACGTCAGTGCTATAATACGATGTATACACCACACCGTTTGGGCATTGTTTCTTTGACCTACCCAGGCATCAAGCGTGAGCGCGATGGTAGCGATGGAGGTGACAGCGGCGCACCGCCCTCTAAGGCTGTTAAGACAGAGGGGGAGGCATCCGCATTGGCCGCTGCGACTGCACAGGCGGGAGGGGAGGGGCCGGGAGCCGCAGCAGCAGGTGGGCCCAGCAGCCTGTGTACACCATCACAGTGTTGACAGCTGGAGCGGCCCTTGTACGCCCATGCTTAGGATGTGGCATTCAATGTGCCGGACTTCATTTAGGCCAAGTGCACTTTGCCATCTCAGTATCACAATGACCATTCTGGGCCTGAGCGTTGCCATTGTCTGCTTATCGGGTGTGCCAGTAATTGCAGAAGCTTTTCCGTTGGAGGTTTAATAGGAAGTGTTAAGTGTTAATGGGAGGTGTTGATTGGCTCACCGTTTTGCCACCTACAGGTGATGTTGCAATGCGCTCCAGTGGGGATGGCACCCAGAGCCTACCGCCTTCCAAGGCCCCCAGCAACGCAGCAGACGGGTCTCTAGACGTGCCTGGAAGCGCACCAGGCACTGCACGCTCAAGCGGCAATGGGGCTGGTGGCGGGAGCGGTGGTAACGGTGGCGGTATGGCGGGGTTCGACATGCCGGCTGGGTGGCGGTTCACTCCCGCCATGCAGGATCAGCTGTGCAGTGCGTTGATGCGGCTGGTGCTGCAGTATGGGCCAGGGGCGGAGGGTGTGGCTGGTGCCGGGAGCGGGGCCGGGGCTGGGAGTCGCGACGAAGAGGGCGCACTCCTGCAGCAGTCGGCCATGGGGTTGTTGGCGCGGGCCGTGCGCGTGTGGCCCATGGCTAATGTCAAGGTACACCACACACATTGACTGACCATGCTTTGGTCGCCTTGTCTGCACACCAGGACAATCAGCGTGGTTGTCAGATTGTCCCGTCTGGATGTCATACACGTGAGATGCTTCACGTACAAGGAGCTCGCGGGAGCGATGACAGAGTACACTTAACGAACAGGCCAATGTGCCATGCTCGATGTCGTAGCCTGACAGGCTTATGTGTCAACCTGTGTTGCAAATGTCAGCAAGCGTTATCTTTCATGATTTTGCGTGTTGAATGCATGCTGTTTGTGTACGCCACCATGATACTTTTGTTTACGATACAGTGCACCTTGTCCTCTCATGTCCTTCTGTCGATATGTCCCGTCTGCAGGCCAGTTACCTGGAGAAGTCTCTTCCCGGTGCCATGGCCAGTGCGGCCGCCCCCGCCCCACAGCCCGGCTCGGGCCAGCTGGGCCCCTCCTGCGTGCCCCCGCCGCCGCTGCTCTCCACCGCACTGCAGCTCATCCGGGCACTGCTGGACACGGGGTCACAGCACATGCTACGGACAGCGCACACACAGGTGTCAAGGGTTATGGACTGGAATGCTTAGCATGAGCTACACCAGCACCATGTCCGTGGGCACCAGAAAACTGCGGTGCTCAATTAAGCCATGACAGTATCAGTGACGGACTCACAGACTGCAAATCACGCCATTCTCTGCACCCCTTTTCTGCATTGTCCTGTTCCTGTTGCTCTCCTTCCTGGCCTGGTCCTTTGTTATCTGCATTGATTGTGTGGCATGTCCTGTGGTGAGTTCAGGTGTGTATCCTTATCGAGCCGTGCGGTCAGACCAAGAGCTGGGCGGTGGTAAGGGAACTGTGTGGGCTGGTGAAGTCAGTGCTGGCGTGGCCCACGGCGCCGGGGGAAACGCAACAACCACAAGAGGTGAAGGACTGAATTGAAGCTAGGGAGGGGAGAGTTGGTGAAAGTGACTGAGAGATCAAAAAAGGTAGTCCCATAGTCCCACCCAAATGTAGCTTGCAATAGGTGCTCCGGAGATGTCAACTCACGTATATGCAACTGTGCATACCGTGACAAAGGTGCATTCAGACACACTGACTTGCGTAGCAGGAAGGCAATCAGGCAGGGTAACAAACAATGCACTACCAGGCGGTGGATTGCTACCCGGTGTGCGAAAACAACACACAGTGTGGTAGATACCTGTCATAGATAGGTAGATCCATGCGATCCATGTGTTGTCCTGCAATCAGTTTGCCTGGTGACTACTCACACAATGCACGTGTTACTGCCTGCCCACAGGTTGCTGTAGTGAGCAAGACACTCGACACCACCCTGAGGCGCCACCTGGCCTTCGCTGGGGCGGAGCTGGGGCCCGAGGGCGGGCCGTCCGCACAGCTAGGGGCAAACCCACAGGTGGGTGGGGACAGGAGGAGTGGCGGACGTGCTGCACACATGTGTGGCCACAGTGTGGCCCTCACACATGCCACTGGTGTGCACAGGCATGTGTGGTGCCGGCGGGTGCCATTTGGGTTGAGCGTTGATTGTGGCATGTGAGTGTCGCTGGTGGGCGCTCTTCTTTTTGCGCTGGTGCATGGCAATAATGAGTGGGTGCCATCAAGCTTTGCACACGAGACTACATGGAACTGGTTTTATTAAGTAGACAGGCCCGTGACGCTTTGAATATTAAAGTCCATTCACAAGCAATTGCTTGTTCAACTCTCATGGGCTTGTGTCCGTATGCCTTCAAACTACTGATATATTGTTGATGGCGTGACTTTGGTGGATGACAGATGGCCACGCTCTACTGTAGTTGTTCCTGGTTCTATTATCTTCCCTGTCCAGGTGTTGTGCCAGTTATGCTGCCCCCTGGCACTCCTGGACGAGGTGTCCCGCTTCCTGCCCTCAACTCTGATGTTTAACCTTGTGCCGCTGTTGCCTAACCCTGCAATTATACGTGTGATGCTTCCTTCTTGCCTTTGCAGGTGCTGTCCCAGCTCTGTTGCTCCCTGGCCCTCCTAGAGGAGGTTTCCCCCTTGCTGGCCCCTACCACCATGGTAGACCTCGTGCCGCTGTTGGTGCGGGTGCTGGCTAAAACCACAAAGGAGGTGGCACAGGCGGCGCAACAGGCGGCAGCGGCAGCACCACCGGCCAGGAGGAGCGCTCCAGGCCCACCTGCCACGCCGCCAGGTGAAGCAGGTTCGTGAATATAGTAGCATTTACAGTAGATTAAAGCCAGTGGCGCAGCAGGCCGCAGCAGGCCGCAGCAGGCCGCAGCAGGCCGCAGCAGCAGCACCACCCGCTAGACGGACGGTGCTGGGCCCGCCAGCAACACCGCCCGGGGCAGCAGGTCAGTGGATGTGGCACATGGCGTCGCTCTGGATCTGCTCTGGTGGAATGATATCGCTGTGGAATCGCGACTGGGAAGTGACTGAACGGTGGAGGGGTGGAAGCCGGGGCAAGCAGGCGTGTGTATCAAGCCTTGATGAGTCAACTGAGAGCACCATAGATTCAAGTAGAAATAAGATCATTACACGGCCTAGGCTAACTAGTTCACTGTGGTGAGTGGATGTGGCAAATGACAAGCTGACGCTCAGGTCGTGGGAAGCAACGGGTGGCTGCAGACCACTGGTCAGTACTGTTTGCAATTGGTTCCACTGTGCAAACCTCTGTACGGGTGTTTGCGCACTACAGAGCGGTGCTGAATGTGCACTGCATGTGTGCATGTGCAGAGTACTGCACCCTCAACTGGGCCCTCAGCCGGTGCATGCGGCTGTGCGCCCCGCGTGTGCTGCATGTTGCCGAGCACAAGAAGGCGGTGCTCTCATCCATGGTCAACCTGCTGCTAGGCCAGGGCGCCAGGAACCTCGACCCAGGGCTTGTGCTGGACTATCTGAATGTCATGGACAGGTGGCTCACACAGCCGTACCCTGAACAAGAGGTAAATGCTGCATGTTCAATGACACATGGTCGTTACTTGACCTGCACAGGGAGGGTGTTGGATCAGGCTTCGGGCTAGGGCCTAGGCCTAATACTAACCCCAACCCCAACCCACCCCAGCCCCGTGCCTGAATATGGTTGGATCTGTGTTCCTCACCCGTACTTGCCCTATGCCTTGGACACGACTATCAATGGTTGCTGTCTGTCTGCCTTGCCCTGTCCTCTTCACTCATCCCTCCCCATGTTTCCATGTTCATGCCCACAGGGCAGCCTGAGCATCAAGGAGGCCATCCTCCTGTGTCAGCGCATGGGCCTGCTCACCCAGGCGGAGGCCATGGTGCGGGGCGGTGTGGACTTGGCGTACCTGCACCTGCTCAAGAAGATGTGCACAAGCGCCCACGTGGCAACTGTAAGTGTGGCAAGACAGGACAGGGGCAGCTGGCCAGGGCTAGAGCAAGGGCAAGGACAGGGTTACTGACCTCAGACTAGGATTAGCACAGAGTCTTGTCAGCTGCCATTACAAGTGTAATCAAGGCAGGCAAGGCAAACTCTTGCCCATCAGGTAGAGGGAATTGGATCAAGCAGGATTGTCATTTCAAAAGACTGGCTGCTCTTCTCCAACGTTGCATTCTGTGTCGGTTTCCTCGTTCCAGGAGTTGCGTGGCGAGGTGTTTGCGCGCGTGGAACGGGCGTTCATGCACGGGCTGCGGGCATCCAACCCCACTCTCAGGTGAGGACGTGGGGTTGTCGGACTTGGCACCAGCAGTCCTTTGCAATACGAGAATGATGATGTTGTGTACGGAGCTTGAGCCATCTTCTGTTGACTTGTCAGACAATACAGATGTAAAACGACGCTTGCTCACTCTCACTCACTCACTCACTCATTCATTCACTCACTCAGGCGCGACTTCTTCAACCTCTACCACAACCACGTGCCGGCGACGCTGTTCGACCGGCTCTTCTTCATCATCAATCAGCACGAGTGGGAGAACATGGCGGGCCAGTTCTGGCTCAAGCATGCGCTGGTGAGAGACACATGGTAAACTGGGGGTATGCTTGGGGGTATAGAAGCGAAGCTGGTATAGGATCTACATATGTACAATCGGCTTTGGGTGTTGCGGCATACGCAGGGTCGGCAGGTGTGGTGATGCAGGATCGGCATGGCAGTGGCTTGTTATGAAGAGCCAGGATGGTAGTGCTGATGTCGTGGTCAGGAACGAAGTGACCTGACAACCAAACACTCATGTCTAGTTATAGCGTCTCACCCTTTTTCCCCCTCAAACTTGAATGCAGGATCTTCTGTTGGCAGTGCTGAAGGAGGAGGATGACATCCTGTTGGCCTTCAACAGCTCCCAGGTGGCGCCGCTGCTGCCGAACACCAAGCAGAACATCTACTCGCCGCTGCTGCACATGCTGCACCAGAGACCAGCAGCGGCGGCACCCACTGGGCAGCAGCCAGCACAGCCAGCCGCTGAAGGTAAGGGGTAATAAAAACAAAATAAATCACTGACAGTAAGCAATTTGTTTTTCCAGTAGACGGTTTCACCAAACAAAGTAAGGTCAACACAATGTAAATGAACGGGACTGCTCGGTATTGGACTGCCAGTTGTTAGGGCTAGTTGTTGTTTGTCATGCTTTGGGAGTCCTTTGGGAGTCCTCCATCTGACTAGTGTCTCATGTGGTGGTACCCACAATCATACCTGAACTGACCTCCCCATTCCTCTGCAGTGAAACCCGATCCCGAAGGCGCATCGGTCAAGCTTGAAAACGGCATCAAGCAGGAGCCCATGGACACCTACCAGCCACCCAAGCAAGAGGACGGAGCTGCCCAGGCACCGGTCAAAATGCAGGTAGACGCCGCTGACCCTGCCGCTGCCGCTGCTGAGTCAAGCGCAGCGGCTACAGCGGCTGGTGGGGCTGGTGCAGCGGCTGGTGCTGGCGGCGAGGCAGTGGCTGCTCCAGCAGCTGCTGCAGCTGCACCGGGTGCCGGGCCCATGGATGTCAGCGTGTCCGTCGCGGGAACGGGGACGAGTGCAGCAGCAGGGTCAGCGGGGGCGCGTGGGTTTGTGTCCCATGTGCGGCGCAGCGACGTGTTGCCCGAGGTGCTGGAGTTGGTTCAGCGGCACACAGACTTTCTCAAGATTTCAGGTGCGCTTTCTCAGACCCAGTATCCGCCCTTCACGGGTTCAGGTCCGCGTTTGCTTTCTTTAGTCACTTGAGCCTCGCACTGTCGTTGGCATCCATCTGTTACTGCTACTCAGTCAAGACCAGTGCGTGCTTGCAGTTGTGCATGACCATGCCCACCACACCATGTTCGTGACGTTGAGTGACACCATCATATGTTAATGCCCCATGCTCTTTTATTGGTGCCCTTGATGAGACACTGACTTAAATGGGTAGTTATGTCATTGTTCTTGCGCTCCCTCTAGGCGGTCTGCGCGTGCGCGACATGATGTTGGCGGTGCGTGAGTACCTGCATGCCGACACGGGCATGGCCTACCACCTGTGGGTGCTCATGTTCCCCATCGTGTGGGCCACGCTGGAGAAGGGACAGCAGGTGCGAGGGATTGCGGGGAGCAGGAGTAGGACATGTGAGGCACATGTGTTCGTGTGCTTATGTGTTTGTGTGTTTGTGTGTGGCTGGACATGGGGAGCGCACTCTCACACCTTCGGGCGTCTGTAAGACTTTTCACCACCATCTCTCAACCATCTCGGAATGGCCGAAGCTTCACTTAAGAATAGAGCCCTAGGACACATGCACCTAGGCCGCTTCAAGCAGAATATAAGCATGATGCTCAATTATCAAAGTCAAGCACATGCAAGTCATCAACATGTAGTGTGTGCCTGTGCCTGTCTCTTCAGGTCCAACTCGCCAAGCCGCTCATCTCACTGCTGTCCAAGGAGTGGCACCACCGACAGGCAACGCTCAGGCCCAACATCATCCAGGTCAGTGACGGGCGGCGACTGTAGGCAGTGCACAGGCGGTGTGTAGGCTAGGGAAACCAGCTACACATCATACAGGCTAGTGAACAGAGGCAGCTGTAGGCAGTAATCAGGCAGTGTGTAAGCACGAGTAGTCAGCCCAACATCACGGAGGTGGCGGGGTGGCAGCTGTAGCCAGCTGTTCGCAGTGTCTAGGTTAGGATACCCAGCGAAGCATCGTACAGGTGGCGAGTGGCTGCAGCCAGCTGTAAGGAATTGTGTGGGCAGCGCAGAAGCAGCGCTGTAGGCAGTGCTACCGGCAGTGCTTAGGCTAGGGCAACCAGCCAGGCATCAGGACCCCACTCGCTCACACATGGGGAAGATCAGGCACTGGTTAAGCGCAACGATCAGTGCGGCGCGCAGTCTGGTCTGCTGTGTTTTGGTCACGCCTGCCTGCCTGCCTGCTCTCTCCTACCGTGACAGCTGCACTTACTGCTGCGTGTGGATACCCTAACATTCCTGTACCCGTGCTCCTCCGTTTTCCCGCAGGCACTGCTTGACGGCATAGCGGTCTGCCAGCCTCAGCCCAAGATCTCCCCCGAGATCATCCGTTTCCTGGGCAAGACCTACAACGCGTGGCAGATCGCCATCCCGCTGTTGGAGTCCCATTGTGTGATGTTCCCCCAGGACACGCGCTGCTTTGACGCATTGGGGCAGCTGTACCATCTGGTAGGAGCGCAGGGCAGGGGATTGGAGGGGCATACAGCCTGCATTGCCAGCTTGCCACACTGTCTTACACTGCATACTTGCACTCCAAAAGCTTCGCTTTCTGTTTTCCTTTTTTGACCCTCACATGCGGCTCACAACGGCTTGTGATCACGCGCACAATCACCACGCATACACTGAATTTCTTTGCCATGCGAGCGCATTTCACCACACTTGCAATTCATGTTGCCCGGCTTGTGGCGCAAGCCACTGTCTTGCTTTGTAGTGCGTGCCCACCACATGTGCAGATCAGTTTTGTTTGCCTGCTTGTCGTTTCCTTGTAGGTGAGCGAGGAGGACATGCTGTGCGGCCTGTGGCGCAAGCGCTGCACGTCTGAGGTGACGCGCACGGCGCTGTGGCTGCTGCAGACGGGACAGGTTGAGTCGGCGGAGGAGCTGCTTGGCACGGCCAGCCGTACAGCGTTGCTGAACGGTATACAGGTGCGCGCTAGGAAACGTCCCTTGCATTCTGCAATGTTGTTCTTAGGGTTATTGATAGGGCAGCGTGGCTTTCGCAACATGTCCGTCAACGGTAGTTGCCACTTGGTCTGCCGAGTACTTTTTGCTTCCTTCTGTCTTACTACCTGTCCTCCAGGTACTCTGTCTGATGCATTGCTTTGTTGTTGTTTGCAAGTGATGTAAGGGGAAAGCGCCAACTTGGAAGGTTGACAGGCGTTTATCATCTCTTACCAACCGTTGGATTAGTATCTGGGTACGGCTCACATACAAAGGCCCTGAGCCGTCTCCGCGCTGCCCCCTTGCCTCCCCCTCCCCAGGTGCCCCGCGGCGAGGCGTGCCTGTGGGTCGAGCAGTGGGTGTCCGCCAGCAAGTCGCTCAACCACTGGGACACGCTGGCTGAGTACGCGCGCTCCGCAGACCAGACCGAGCTGGCGGTGGAGAGCGCATGGAGGCTCAACGACTGGCCGTGGCTAAAGGTTTGGACCAGTTACCATGCGCTAGCTTCATGTCAACTCCCTTCCTGGTTGCACCTTCAATCCGGTCAAGACACTAGTCACCCTTTCCATGCACATATGTGGGAGAGCTACCTCTCTCTTTGCCTTGGTCACGCCATCTGGTCACACTGTGCCATGGGTTGCCTGTTCTACATCCGTGAGATACGTGTACAGAGACACTGATGAGGTCGCCTGTTTTGATCGTTATAATAATACTATGGCACACCGTGATTGCTCAAGTCACAAGGCTGCCGTCTCACGCGCACAGGAGGGCCTCAACTCCGGTCGCCTGTCCTCAGACGAGGCGTCCAGCCCCGCCATGCTCGCGCGCTGCTACCTCACACTGCACGAGGGAGAGTACGCAGCAGCGGACGCAAGGATCAGCCAGGCTTCCATGGGGGCCATACTCAGGTGGTGGCAGCTGCCGGATGTGGGCACAGCGCCACAGGTGGGGCAGGGCACAATGAGGGCCTGTTCGGCTTTACAGCTCAAATACCCGGGTGGTCGATATCAGACCCAATGAGAGTCGCAGGGCACTTGGATGCTGCTGCTGTGCAAGACGATTGCCTTGTCAGCGACAGTAAGGCTCAAGCCAGGATAGTCAATGCACAACTTGAAACGGGAGGTTGGCCGAAATGATAAATGAGAAAGTCCGCCTTCTGTGTAAAGAAGCAGAGGTGGCTGGGTAATTTGTTGAGAAATCACAAATTATAGACATAATTTCCACATTTACAGTATTCCGCGCAATGCATCCTTGCTTCCCATGGTTGTCCCCCAGGTATCCCTCCTCCAGTCGTTCCAGCAGCTGGTGGAGTTGCGTGAGAGCATGCGAGTCTTATCCGAGCTGTCCCCTGTCCAGCGGCCCGACGCGCCGCTCAACCCCACGTGGCCCGAGACCAGGGACGTTACCACCACGTGGCGACAGCGCACCCCCAACGACTGGGAGTCGCTGGTGCACTGGCAGGACGTCCTTGTGTGGCGGAACTACGTGTACAACGCGATCATCAAGGTGAGGGTGGTGTGTTTCTGACAAGGTGAGCATTGAGGAAAGGCGGCGCAGTGGAGATCAATCACGGTCAGGTTATGGAAAGCGAGGATCAGAGCGTATAACGTTTACTTGGATGGTAGACACAGGACGGAAACGTCTTGAGTGAGGCAGGCAAGTACAGAGTACCAGCATGTGCTGCTTGCACTCCTTGAAAATTACAGTTGTGAGGCTCTGTGTCTATGGTGTGCGTTGATAGCCTGGCGTTCTGATAGCCACAGCCTGACGCTTTGTTTTAAATGTCCGAGCTGGGCTGTCGTCCCTTCTCCCCCCTCCCAGGCGTTCACTCACCTAGCCGACAGCAATCCCGGTCTGCACCAGTTGGGCTACCGCGACAAGGCGTGGGCCGTCAACAAGCTGGGGGCCGTGGCCACGCTGCATGGGCTGCCGGAGACCTGCCTGTCGGTGCTCAACACGATGTACGGGTTCAACGCCATGGAGGTGCAGGAGGCGAGTGGAGTCAGGGGGGGGCCAGGGGCATGCAGTACAGGGTGCAGGGGCTGCAAAGTGCAGGCCAAACATGTGGCAGCTGTCTGGAGGAGACTGTCTCCATGCTGAGGTGCAGAGCACTGGAATCAAAAGCGTCAACTTCAAGGTTGACCTGGGCATCACCCGTTGATACCCAGAGTGTATTTGTAACAGTGAATGCTCAAGTGCACAGCGACACTGTTACAATCTATATCTACACCTACCGTGTGCACATGCAGGCGTTTGTCAAGATCCGTGAGCAGGCGCGGGCATACCTGGACAAGCCCAACGATTTGCTGGCGGGACTCAACCTGCTGTCAACGACAAACCTAGACTATTTCCAGGTAACGACATATGTATGATGCACCAGCCCTGACCCTGACTCCAATCACAAGCCTATGCCATGCAGTCCCTGGTGGCAAAACCCATTCCACGCCTGACACAGGCCCATGGGAATTTGGGATCGTTAGAAGCTTTCACCAGCAAAGTATATCAGCACAACAAACAACAGTGCATGCGCTGATGAGGCAGTTGGCACGTGAAGCTTGTTTGTGGAGTAGCGTATGGGCTGCTGAGTCAACTATTTTGACAGCCTAGTTGTGGTTGTGTTTGATCATCTAAGTACGTTGCTGTACCGTCGCGTGTCCGTTTCTTCCTGCAGCCACACCACCAGTGCGAGCTGTACCGCCTCAAGGGCTGCATCCTCGCGTCCCTGAAGGACACGGAGGCGGCCCACACGGGCTACTCCACCGCCCTGCACCTGTGCCGGACCAGTGCGGAGGCGTGGGTGTCCTGGTCGCAGCTATGCGACGAGCAGTGGGAGACGGGCGTGGCGGCGGGGACGCCCCAGCCACCGCTGTTGGAGTATGCAGTGCACTGTGTGCTGCAGGTGAGGGATTACTAAAGCCTGACGGGGTTACTTAAGCCGGGGCTAGGGTAAGGCTAGAGTACGGCCAGGGTAAGGCCAGGATGTGTATTCCGTGGTGGGGTAAGAGTAGGGCTTCTCAATGTGTACCCTCAATGTCGCATGGTTTTTTTCCTCCGACCTGAGTCATGATTGCATGTGTCGCAGGGTGTGAGGCTGGGCGCTTCCTCGGCGCGTGCGCTCATCCCGCGCCTGCTGTGCCAACTGTCATTCGACAACGACGCATCATCCGCACAGGTTGGCAAGCGCAGGGGGGCAGAGAGAGGGTTGGCAAAAAGGTTGAATTGGTGTTGCAAAACGGTTGCAAGGGAGCTGGGTTGGTTTGCATAGGGTGAAGCACTCGGGTAATGAGCGACGAAATCGGTGCTTCAATAGAATCTGTGTGTGTCGTCCCTTCATGTCACCTTCCCTTCATGAGAGGGTCAGGGGTATGCAGGGCCGAGCTGGGTCAGCCGTGCCGCGCACTTCAAGGCCTCTCATAAGACCATTGCGTAGCATCTACCGCATTGATGTCACATCCCCCCACCCGTCACAAGATGAGAGTCACTCAGCACACTGGATATGGCCCACGTGACCTGACACATGGTGCACGTGGCCTGATGTTTGTGTGCTCAGGCCGCGGCGTTGGCAGCCAATGGTGGTCCCACTGGTGGCTGGACCAACCTGGTAGGCTCGACCTTCAGCCGCAGCGGCGGCTACGACCTGCCGGTGTGGGTGTGGCTGGCGTGGCTGCCGCAGCTGCTGATGAGCCTGCCTAGGCCCGAGGCGGCGTGCGTCAGGCCCATACTGCAGCAACTGGCAGCGTCGGCACCGCAGGCAAGTGTCAAAGTGCCAGCTGAGGGCTTGTACCAACGGGCGAGCGGACAGCTGAGTGTGTATATACCTGTTTACGTCGGAGGAGCCGTCACAGGACGCAAAATGGGATGGGCACCGGAGCAAATTTAGCCATTGCATTTGGTATCATCAGGGTAGTCCCTTGCCAGAGCGCAGCAACAAATCATTTCTTGAACATTGGCCAATGATCAGATCAAGCACCCGCTTGAACTGGCTTGGTCTTCTTTAAGTTTGCCTCCACTGACCTTGCGTGCTGTGTTGTCACGCCTGCCTTGCCTTAGTCTGTCTTCGTTATCTGCATGTCCTGACGTGATCTTGTGTGCCATGTTGTGACACAGGCTCTGTTCTACCCTCTGCGTGTGTTCCTGCTGGCGTTGCGTGACGCCCTGGCTAGGCTGCACAGCGAGATGCGACAGCGGCAGCAGCTGCTGCAGCAGGCGCAACAGGCAGCGCAGGTAGGAAGGGAGGAGAAGGGAGGGGTGCACACGGACACACGCAGATCGTCAGTTGATTACTCAGACCTGGTGATCAGATTTTAACACTGTCGGCAGTCAAGTTGACAGTGGCGGCTTACTGTGTGAACCCACTTGAACAAGATCCTGGTTGGATATGCGCACCATCTGCTCCTCGCTCTGGCTTATTCTGGTTTATATCATCGTTCAGCTTGACACTAATCAAATTGTTCAGCGAGCAAATACTCTACCCTTCATCTGTCGTGCTTTTCCAACTAATGCTACTGTGCCCCGTTTGCCCCTGTCCCCCGCAGGCTGCGCAACACAAGTACACAGCAGCTCAGGTGGCAGCGGGGGGCGACCAGACAGTGCTGGCTAACGACCCAGAAGCTAGTGAGTAAGATGTGCTGGGGTGGTCTCAAGCAGCCAAAGAACAGATTGGTGCGAGTTTTCCCTGGCTCCAACCCCACAGTGCGCGTTTGTCAAAGTAAATAGTGGGTTCTTGTCAGACTGGCAATCAGAACGATTCTTCCAGGTTGTGTTCGTGCCAAAACTGTCCATACCGACCAGTATCATTGTGACTGGTTTCAGACGCCATCGTGGCCTCCCTGCGCACGGCTCAGCGCGAGGCGCAGCAGCAGACGGCGGCCCTGCAGCAACTGGACCAGGGCAGGCAGGCGGAGGCGGCGGCGTTTGAGGCGGGGAGAGAGGTCAATGAGGTAGGGGATGGGCATGGAGTATGCGTGTTGGTTTACTTCTGGAGCGTTTTTGCCTGCTACCAGGTGGGGCAATCAGATTTGAGGTTTTTATCGCTTCAGGTTGTGACCTTTGAGTCACGTGAGCTTCATTCCTGCGTGTCTTTCAGCGTGCTTGCATCTGGACGGGTTGTTGGCAGCGTTCAAGCCAACTTAATCAACGAGTTACAGTTCAAAGAGCATGGGCAGTTGCAAGGTAATGGCCGTTTGGACGTCCATGTGTTGCGTTGACGCACTGCCTGCAGGTCCTGCGCACCAAGTGGCCCGCCCTGCAAGCGAGCCTTGAGACGCTGGTCAGCGAATTGGGCAGCCGCTTCAGCCCCCGGCAGGAGGAGAGGCTGCTGGCCGTGGTGGCAGCGCTGCTGCACAGGTGCTACAAGGTAAGTGAGAGGCCATTGTGGATGCCAAGGAGCAAGCACTGAAGTGCCAAGAAGACAGCATTGATGATGAGACCTGCTCATTCCAGGTACTCTTCAAGTTGATGCCAAACAGTCGGCAAAAGGTCGGGCCAAGGCCGAGCCATGATGACCCGCTGCTATCCTAGTCGTGGGCAGCGGAGTTGACAGCGCTGTACACGTGTCACATGTTGTGTGTCACACCTTGGCAGCACGTGCATCACACCTTTGCAGGTCCAGTTTGCAAGTCAGGCCGAGGTGCCGGCGCTCATGAAGAAGGAGCTGTCGGGCGTGTGCAAGGCATGCTTCAACGACAGCCTAAGGTATGCATGCGTGTTTGTTAAAGAGCCGTACTTGCAGGAATGGTAAGGTTTCATTGCACTGGCATGTGCACATATATATGGTCAAGCTTGAATCAGAACCATAAATTACGGCCTGCGTTCGCACCTGTTAGGAGCGCCCCCCCCCCCCCTTGCC
>QAXH01004489.1:3232-44600 GCA_004335635.1 Chloromonas sp. AAM2 | reverse complement strand
CAGCAGCAGCAGCAGCAGCAGCAGCAGCAGCAGCAGCAGCAGCAGCAGCAGCAGCAGCAACAGGTTGAGTGAATGCATAGGAAATTCTTACGTAGTATTTTTCAGGTATGCACGCGCTCAACAGGTGCTCTTCTCTTGAATGAAGCTAGACGAGTGCCGCTCAGTCACGCATGATGCAAGCTTGCAGTCGGTTGGTGGAATAGAATTGTTGCTCGCCCTGATGCTGATCTAGTCAAACAGGTACTGAAGGCCAACATTCAAGACGCGCATAGGAGAGTCCAAGACGGAGTAATTTGTGCTTCAGTGCAGCAGCAGCCTAGCCGTTGCTGGGCCAGCAGTTTTTATCACATGATGCAGTATAGACACATGATGGGCAGTATAGACGCCGCCTTGGCTGTAGATGTCCTTCAGATGGAGCGCATCAGTGTTGCTGATGTGCTGCAAAGAGTGCATGAAGGGTGGCATTGTGCCACATGGGGCGAGTGGCGGAGCTGCCTCAGGCTGCCCCGCCCCTGCACTCGACGCCCGAGCAGGCATCCGAAGGATGCAAGTTAGCCACTTATCGTAGCTGGTTTTGCCCAGGCAGCCTTGAGAAGGGCCAGGGTTTGCTTATCATGCACACACATCTCAACATGTGTAAGCCTCAGCTGCATTTCGCATGAGCTCACATGATTTGAACATTGAGAGGATGAGATACCCACCAAATAGGAGGGTCATCATCATCGTCATCATCAGCAGCAGCAGCAGCAGCGTCGGACAAGTTGAGCCAATTTTGACGGGGCTGATTTAACACTCAGCCGGAGAAAAGAAGTTTGCCAGAAGTTTGCCAGGGACTGGCATTGTGATGAGGCTGTCAGTTGTCTGTGGGACTAGTATTGTCAGCAGTGTGTCCACTAAGTTCTTATGGTGGTGCGAGTGTGCAGAGTGTGGTGTTGGGTTAGTGTCGCAAATCGCGACATTGAATAACTAGCATGCGATATCGTGTCCCCCTGCGCGCCCATTGACAGCTTGCTGACTCAGCTTCCAACAAAAAGCGTTACGCAGATCAAGGTGAGCATGTAATGTGTCCAACTCAGTAACAACACACAGGAATTGTCCCAGAACTGGCTTTTTTTTTCCTGGCTGGGTGTTAAATCTATAAGTGTTCTGAATCAGCTGGGTCAGAGGAATCAAATCGGTGTGGTTGATTCAGGCGCAGTTGAATCTATTAGGGGTATTGAATCAAACTGGTTGATTCTGATTGTTCCACCTGGCAGCTCAAAACGTCTTCCTGGGGTCGCCTGTGCAGCTATAGGCTGTGCAACTGACTCCTGTGGGTTGCTGAGCTATTAGGCAATGTGACGAATACTTGTCATGTCAAGGTTGCCTGCTGTCTGACTACTCCGTACACTCAGTCTCTCAGTCAGGCTGTTATGCGGCAGCCACTCAGGCAGGCCGGGCAGATGTACTTGCATTAGGATAGCAATACTATGTTACACAGCTATTATCCAGGCGCTCAGCGGCATTATCCAGCATCAGCATCATTACATGGCTTATCATGGTTTAACCCACGACACCGCACAACCAACCAATCCAGGCGCTTGGCAGCAGCCATACCACTATGCTAAGCCCTTAGCAAAGCATGAGCATGATGCCCCCAACCTTCCAGCACATGCAAAGTTCGGAGTTATTGAAAGGTTTGTCTCAGGGCTGGAAAGGCACCAAGCGTTTGCTGGGTAGGCTGAGCCCAGACATTGCGCGCTGGCAACAGCCTTGCGCTGTAAGTGATGTGTTTCCAGCAATCTCTTACAGAGCACGCAAACGTGCAGCATTCAGATGCATGTGCCGCACTGATGGTGGGTACCTTGGACCATGGCAGGCAGTATATGCATATGTATTTATTCCAGGGGAGCCGTCAGAGGACACGGAACGTGATGGCCACCGCCCTGGCCTACCCTGGGCAAGAAAGCAAAACGAACACAGCGAACAAAGCAGGCAAGGCCGGCCAACTGAAGGCAAAACAGGAGCGAGCCGCCTAAGCTCAGGTCAAAGACTAGAGAAAGGGGTGCAAGAAATAAGTCAGTCACGTCTAGGAAAAGGCTGCAAACCAAGAACACGGGCAGGCTGCAGGGTCAGGCTGACGAAGAACCAGACGCCCACTCGCAGGCAATGCAAGCAATGGTCACAGCCTAACGCCGCCCAGGCTGCAGCGCCCGAATTGCTGACACTCGTGACAAAGCAATGCAGGCGGTTGTTGCTGGCAAGCAGGCGCTATTGGCATTGATGCACAACATACGGAAAGAATGGTGGACACACTGTTACTCGAGGCTACACGATGGCTTCACTGTGGTTGTGATACATACAGTTGCACTTGGTACATGTTGCTATTTCAGTAATGAGCAAGGTACACTGGACAGGGTTCTCGGCGTTGCACAACTGGCTGGACCGGTCACTAGATGACGCTACTTCACAAACAGGCGGGGTTTTGTTGTTTTTGTTGTTTATGTGGCCTTCAGCCGGGGAATTGACTTCACAGACAGGCGGAGTTCAGTTTGAATTGACAGCAGTACGTCGGAGGCTGCTAGCACGTTGACTGATGTGTAATCATCACAGATACACAGCCTGGCTGCGCTACAACATGGTTATGGGCATACAGGTTATTACATCCAGTTGCATCTGTTTCAGGCAGCTTGCTGGTAATAGAAGGATCGAGCATGCTGAGAGTTAATACCAGGTCCTATCCTGATCTAATCTGGCTGTCACGGAGATCAGATATCAAAGGTAGACTGATTACATGAGATACATCTTGCTGTTCAGCCTGAGACCGAGGCGAATTGCCAAGCCTAGTACGTGCATACAAGGTCACAAAAGGATGGTATAACACAAAATTGTCGCCTGACGGAGTGGCTGACTCGAATGGTAGCTACCGTACAAGCAGAATACAGGATACAACAGGTGGTTGCACATTGATAGTTGGGCATAAGATAGCCACCACTGTAGTGTGCGTGCCGAGAGAATCTCAAAATCGCATCAATCGCATTCCTGAACATTTCGCAACAACGGATCACATAGCAAGAGCTGCAAGCAAAACAGGCCTCAGCACAGCAAAAGCAGCTGAAAACAAAATGTTCACTCTGGGCCGAAATCGCGAGATGTATTGCAGCATTGAAGCAAGAAAAAGCGGAATTTTGTCAGTGTCCTGGAACGTACTTCATCTGCCAACAGTGTAATGTGGTAATCTACCGTGCAAAACCCTTGAATTATGGGTGTCAAGCCTTCAATTAAAAATTCGAGCCGATTGCGGATCATTTGCATGTGACGAGCTCGCAAATTTCCAGTTCAGATTCACAATTCAGCTGGGAAACTATGCTGCGAATGCCTGACCCCTACACTATTCACTGTGTGTTTGCTTCGATATGCATCTGCTCGCGCGCAGAAATCATTTAACCCGTAAAAATCTACGCCGACGCTTACAGAAGGCTCAGGTAGATTGCTCAGTTTGAAAAGGACAGCACGTTGCGCTCGTTCAGTGGCTGCAGGTTGCGGTTGGTGAAGTAGTAGCCAGCGATCTTGCAGGTGTACGTGGCGTTCCCGCCATCCGAATCCGAGTGACTGTCCAGCATCTTGCGAGACGTGCGGCCGGTGGTGGTTGGCACAGAGGCCAGCTCGCTGGCATGGACGAAGCCGGTGTATGAACCCTTCTTGAAAGCAGCCAGACGGGCCTCAGCGTCCGAGGTACCTGTCTCCAGAGCGCTGCGCCTGGTCTTGGACTTATCGTCCCCATCTTCCTCAGCGTCCTCGTCCTGGTCATCACCACCGACCTTCTTACTGCGATAGCAGCAGCAGCGGTCAGGCACGGCTGAGCAATGCATCATGATACGGCACATCTCAGACCTGTGTAGTGCGAGTGGTGAGTCGTCATGCAAGGTTCACGATTGCACAGGCACGAAGCGCGCTACCATGCCACGTTTGCCAAGGCGTTGTGCCAAGAGGAAAGGTTCAGCGTGCTACTACAAGGGCAAGCATGTGAGGGCACATGATGATTGTAAGGTCGAGGTTCGGATGCCTTAGCAGATGTCCCAGAAACCTACTGCCCTCAGCACACACACTCACCACTCCTTGAGGCCAACTGCACGGCTGTACTTGTTGTACTGGGCAACAGAGATGGGCATTGGGGTCTTCAGCACTGCGTTGGGGAAGAGAAGGTGGTACACAACCAAAAATCAGCACGATGCAGGGCAGTGCAGAAAGTTGAAACTGCCAAGTGATAGCGGACAACAGAGAGCAGGGCTTGAACAAGAAGCCTACTACTCACCGTGCCATAGCAGTCCCTCAGTGCATGGAGGGGTGGTCAGGCTGCCAGCGTACTGCAGGTAGCCCCTGGGGAAACGTAGGCAAAGGCAGAGGGGTTGTCAGCGCTCCAGAGCAATCTGTTGGCTTCGTCAACATGTCAGCTTCCCATCTAACATGGGGCGTTTCAGGGCGCAAGATCAGGGCTGTATGATATGAGACGGTCGTAGATTTGGCTGTACCAACTTGCGGCCACCCTGAAAGCCCAACACGCACCTCTCGTACTCTGGCGGCATCATAGACTCCAGATCCAGGACTCGTCCTTTCTTCATGTAGTTCACCAAACCCTCCCTCTCAGGCATCACCTCCCAGATCGCGTCCAGGAAGGCGCTGTCAGCCTCTGCGGAACAGGTGCCATGGCAGACCTTTTCATCAGAGCCATCACATCACACAAGAACGAAGGGATGTGTACCACCCAGACCAAGCCTGAGCCAGGACAAGAAAAAGCACAAAGACTGACCCAAAAGCTGCCGAGAACAAACCTTGCTCTGACAGCAGCAAGGTGGGCAGTGCTGAACTCACCAATGTCATCAGCGATCTTCAGCATCATAGCGGTGACGGACAGGCAGCCGGATGAAGGGCAGCCAGGCAGGACGGACTGTGGAATAGAGTGCACAATGTGCATCTCCATGGGGTAGTATTCACCTGCACACGGTAGGATAGTCATAGGTTGGAGAAACGCTGGAGGAAAGGCAACAGCAAGCTGATCGCATTGAACAGATCGCAATCTCAGCAGATCACAAGGGGCAGTTGACGATTTGTTGAACATTTCCACCAGCCAAACAAGAGTCATGCATTGTGTTCCTGCTCACCGTCTACGGCGTGCTCGCTTGTGGCGTGGAAGTGGAATTGCAGGGGGGTCAGCGGGAAGGACTTGAGCTTGTCACTGACAGTTGCGTTCAGCACATCTAGCACTGTGTCCTTGGCCAGAATCTTGACATCGCTCTTCAGCTTTCCCTTCCACTGCACTTGGATGGTGTGGCCGTTGTTGAACACCTGCGGGCATGACAACACAGTATCGTTTACTGTATCACTTCAGTGTTATATCACTTCAGTGTTATTACAACAAGTATGCAGTAAGTGCAACAAGTGCAACACGTATAACCAGTGCAAAAAGTATAACAAATATCATAAGTGCAGGGGGCTGTATCACCAAGGGTTAGTGGATGCGCTCAGCCCAATGCAAACCTCAGGCCCACAAGCCGTCAGACACCCTTCAAATGCATGTGACTTGACCCAAACGGCGAAGCAAGCATACGCCAAGGGGGATACAGTAGCAGCAGGGGGGTGCACTGAAGCAGTTTCCCCACCTGGACCTGGTGATCTCTACTCTTCTGCATTCTCTATGTGCTACTTTCACTGTGGTAGTCCAGCACTGAGTAAGGGCCGCATGACGGGTAGTCTAAGCACTGTTTTTAACCGCTGTGTTGAATGCACTCGCTAAGCCTACCTCGATGTTGGACCCGTTGGACTTCAGGGGCGTGTAGCTCCATGTGGTCTTCAGGTTGCGGTTGGATTTTTTGGCTGCACAACAACACCGGACAACACTGCATGGTGGTGCAACTGCCTATTTTCCTTCCCTTGCCCCTGCTGAGCACAGAATCCCAGACTGAAGGCCATGTAAACAACAACAACGACAACGACAACAACAACAACTGCCTAGCACTGAACACAACTGTTCCAGGCCACACAAGCTTCCATACATCACACATACGTGGTTTGCTAGCAGTTCGCAGAGCACCCACCTGATGAGTAGCCGTAGAGGTTGATTGGAGACTGCTTCTTTCCTGTGTTGCACACCCAGGCCTGATTGTCGCCGTCCACGCCGTCCCAGTTATCGCCTGCGTGAACAAATGTGCGGGTATGCGTGATGAGTGGGGCAGTTTAGACTCGCCAAGAGGTCGTACAGGATGCGTGCAGAACATGCTGCGCACCTCTGAAGGCGTAGTTCCAGTGCGTCCCCGGTTTTGGTTTGACCTGCGAGATGAGTTAAGGCAGAAAGGCATCGTGGCTGTTCCTCTAATGGCTTGTTCCTCTCTTGCTTGTCACGCCTGTATCCCTCCGATGGAAGGCAATGCTTGCCATGCTTGTCACGCTTGTATCCCTTCGATGGAGGGCAATGCCAGAATAAAACATCAGAACGCCGCAGCTGGCTGGAAGGGCGTAACGAATATCATGATTCCGGTGGCAAGACTCCCCCTGGACCAATCCTGCTTTGTTATTGATGGAACGACAGCGACTGTGTCTGTACGAAGAGCATGGTGGGCTAGGCGGGATCTGGGCAGAAAAGGTGGCTTTGCTGACGTTGCCTGTGTTCGGCACCTTTGTTTATCTATTGTCGCATCATACTGTTTGGTGCCAGTTGTGCTTACCAGCGAGTCAGGCGCCTCTCCCATCAGGTAGACGCAGCCGTGCGCCATAGGCAGCACCAACGCGGCGGCTAGGATCAGAGTTCGGAACGCCATAGTGACTGTTGTTGCTGTTGTTGTCGACAGCGACTGGAATACCCGAGCGCAATGATGTGTTATGCTGTAGCACTCATCACTCAAACTTAAGTACGCAAGCCATCCTATCCATTGGTGAAAGTCGGCCGTTGGTGATGTTTGGCATCAGCAACGCTTTTTCATCTCTCTGATGACGGGGCATCGATTATCTCAAGTCGTGGCATCCAATGCCTTCTAGAGCCTTGCGATGTTACCTCTTCTTTCCGATTGATGCGAAAGAGAAGCCTACTACCATAAGGATCCGTCCGACCGGTGTTCACACTTTTCTACTCGAATTGATGCAACACACAAGCGCAGAACATTTACAATAAGACTAATATAACACACCGCGCCTTCCTCGCTGAAGTTCACGCCGGCATGCAAGCTCGGCCGTCGCTTTGCACACATCAGCTTCTTCGTGTGGCTGGCACTCGCAGCAAATTTGTTAAAGTCCTGATTTTAACGTTGTCGTGCTTCCAGTCGATGGTTGCCTCTGCTAAGATTACATGCATCTGCAAGGTTGGCTGCGCTACGCCTTCATGCACAGCCATAGTGGCGAATGCACGACTTGCTGGAACATCATCTCAGACATGCCTGCCCGCCACCAAATTTCAAGTTGTGGAACGAAGTGGAACATTCACATTCTACGGATCCATGGGCTGAATCACTCTGTCTGGACCAGAGCCTGCTGATCACCGAACCCCAACATGTTCCTGCACAAAGAGGTATCTGCTCAGTGACAACCGGGCTCACAAAGGGCACCTTGTCGTTCCCTGACTCATGGTGTAGTGCCCTGCCTCATGGTGGTGCACAACGATCAGGCGATACCCGACTGTTGTTTGCGTTTGCCATGTGCTGCCTTACGTTGCGGCATCACCTCAAGGTGGACCTCAACCCACCTGTCTCTTGCCTGCAGTTCGGCTTACCAGTTCTTGTTGCCAGCCATGTTGTGATAGCACAGGCATGAAGTGCAGCATTGTACATGACAGGAAACGAACAACAGTCAACAACAGGACAGTACTGATACCGGACCAGGGGCACCTTCCGGCCTGACACTGCAGTTGCTGACCTGAGTTTACACAGCACAAAGCACTTGAGCTCATTGCACACCTATGCAGCTTTGCATTACCGGCCGCTTTGCCAAGTACCAATGCAGGCTTACAGTGTCATGTTCTCATGATGCCGACAATGCTTCACAACAACAAGATTACAGAATTCGTGCGCTCAGTTACAACCTGGCAGAAACCCTCCTCTCATTCGGTTGCGTACTCACCTGGAGAAATCCACCACACTCCAAGTAGTGTGCATGATGCAGCGCCTCCTTTAGCACGTGCAAATCAAATCAGCTTCAGTGCACAAATGCAGCCGCATGAGATGAGCAACGCAGCACAACCAGACCATGCATGTTGAACTCCGTAATTCGTGATCATATTTGCAAGGATCTGATGAGCATTGGTCTTGACGTAGAGCGCTACATCCGATCACGGTATGCCTGCCAGAAAGCCGCCGAACACCCGCCATGCTAGATGATGCCAGGTACCGTTAGCAAAACAAAGTTGTTCAATTCAGAAAGCCAGCAACTTACGGTTGGTGAAGCCATAAGACACCACCTCACATTGCCAGGTCATGTCGGTGCTGCCGCTGGCCCTCTCCTGCACCAGTTTGCGACTCACTTGGGTGGTTGGCACAGAGACCAGCTCACTGGACTGGGCGAAACCAAAACCGGTGTATGAATTCCTCTGGAAAGCAGCCAGGCGGCGCAGTGGGTGTGGCCGTGTGGCTGTGGTGTGGTCGTGGATAGCACTACCTTGGAGTCGGCATCATGCCACAGGAGACTCAATTTTATCTTTTTACCTGCAAGATCAACAACAACAAGAGTACACGCAAATTTCTTGAGCCGCTTGGGTGTACATGTGTACATGCGTACCGCAGGAAGACGCACATGCACCCAATGCTATCGAGCCATGCGTAAGACGAGAACAGATGCAATCCTAACTACTAGGAGCATCAACAACTCGAGCCAGTACAACTAGTAGAGTCATCAACAACTACGAGCCTGTACTACTGCTGACAGCCTAGAAAACCTGGCCAGCTATGGAAGCCTGTGTGGGTAAACTCAACAATTGCTGAACCTTGGAAGTGTCTGTTGCCTGAGGTTCGCCGAAAGAGTCGAGCACTGTTCAGTGTGCCGATGCCCAACTGGTTTAGCACTCACCACACTGCTGCGTTCTGAGGTTATATAACCGCGGCTTCAAGATTGACAGCGAACGTCACCAAGGTTATCTCGCACCACATGGCTGGCCGTGAGGGCGCTGTGAGTAAGCGAGCTGACAGCATCGGTCCTCAAGAGCGGTTTTATTCACTTTATCCCCGTCCGTCAATTGTCCGTCAAATGTCCGTCGACCGTCCGCCTGTTTTCCACAAGCGCCAAGAACCCATATCTACCACGCCAGGCCATCATCCCCGGCGCCATCATTTGCTGAACAGCTGAATGTAGCGAGCCGAATGTAGCGAACGGCGTTACGAAAGCACCCGGCGCTCATCGGCAGTGTTCGGTTCATGGAAACTCCCATCGCTGCCACTAGAATAATTGAAACGGACGCTCAGATACATCAAGAACTCACCACTTCTTTATCCTTGCATCGACCGGCTGGTCCATAGATGGCCCAGGACGAGCTTCTTGGCTGTCTACTGCCCTTACATCATACACTCACCATTCCTCGAGGCCAACTGCACGACTTCACTTGTTGTACAGAGCCTTAGGGTTAGAAATGAGCACACCGGTAGTTAGAACTGCATGCCGTATCAACACAGGACATTGACAGAGCCCTGAGCTGTTGAGACGACAAAAGAAACAAGCATTGCTTGCAATTCTCTCAGTGGTTATGGAGGCCTTGTACCGACCGCACCCACACGTAAAACTCGAGTTAAAACTCGAGTCAGATTCAAGTCAGAGATTCCAATTACTATTATTACATTACAGACAGCAAGTGTCAAGGCAAGTGTCAAGGCAGCATTGCAAGTCAAGTGTCAAGGCAGTAGATCCTGCCCAGCGTCAAGTGTGGCAGTAGATTCGTTGGTTATACTTGGGAGGCAAACCCGCTGATGATTGCTGTGTGGCCATCGTTGTCACCTGGATGATTGCGTGCATGTCACTTTTACATGGCATTTGCACCGGGGCGGTCTGCAGCAGAAGCAGAGAGTCATGTAATGCAACAACCTGTTTGGTGTCAAGCTAGTAAAGGTGTCAGGCTAGTAAAGCTTTCGTTTTGCCTTCTTGCTCAGGGTAGGCCAGGGCGGTGCCCATCCCGTTCCGTGTTCTCTGACGGTATTCTCTGACGACATATATATACAGTACAGGTCACAATGCAGCGGTGTGATGCCAGCGCTTGCTGGAACACAATGCACCGGTGTGATGCCAGCGCTGTGCTGGAGCACAATGCATCAGTGTGATGTCAGCGCTGTGCTGGAGCACAATGCACTGGTATGAGGACAGTGCTGTGCTGGTACTGATCATCAGAGTTACCAGAGTGGTACCATTTTTTGCATGGAAACCTTGCGTCTTGAAACTTGGCATTAAACCAAGGCAGACTCAAAGTTGCACAGAGGACGCCTGGCGCAGTAAATTTACATGCTTCTGCCATGTTATTGGATACGACAGGAAATTGGTGACATACTTGACGCTGGGCAGGAAAAAGCATTCGCTAGAATGCACATGCCACATGTCTGAAAAATGCACCACTTCAGCCTTCGCGAATCTGTGAAAGTACATCATATTGCAAGAGCTGTACGCAGAAACAGGCCATAGAACAAAAAGGCTAAAATCACAGTTGACAGCAAAAGCAGCTGCATACTATTGCATCCTCCTCTATGAGTACAGGTCCTATGGCAAGAAACGGAGCCATAGAAGAGAAACAACTGACTGAGCCTATCTCTGAAAGTTGGCTGCGATGACCACATCCCTGAAACGATTATATAGACTATCAAACAAACTTATTGAGGGTGAGCGGCCTACGATTCAATATGTGATGGTCATTTCCGTGCAATAAGCTCACCAGTTTCCAGAGCAGCTTCACAGATCAGCTGGGAATATATATACTGAGAATGTCTGACCTCTGCTGGCACACACATGAGCAATTCTCTGATGGGAAATCACTGTGGGCGCATGTTCACCTTGATATGTATTGGCCAGCGCGCGGAATCCTGATCAAATCCCTGATGCCAAAATATCGTAGAGCTTCAGGTTGGAATCACGTGACTGGTGCCTATCAAGGTTGGGCCAGGATTCACATAAGCTGCTCAGGTGCGCAACTTAAGCTGAGAAGGCGAGCACGTTGCGCTCGTTCAGTGGCTGCAGGTTGCGGTTAGTGAAGTAGTAGCCAGCGATGTCGCATGTGTACGTGGCGTTTGCGTCAACGGAGTGATCATCCTCCTGCAGCATCTTGCGGGACATGCGGGTGGTGGTTGGGGAAGAGACCAGCTCGCTGGCATGGACGAAGCCAGTGTATGATCCCTTCTTGAAGGCAGCCAGACGGGCCTCAGCGTCCGAGTTAACGGTCTGCAGGGCGCGGCGCCTGGTCACTGTCTCCTCCACCTTCTCGCTGCGAGGACAGCAACAGAAACAATGAAGCAGTTGTCAGGCTCATATTCACAAGCACAGTGCCTTAGTGACTGGGAGTTGTGTGGAGTGAAACGGTGCTATGGCTGACGTTAAATGGTGTATGGTCATCCACAAGAGCAGATATGCGCCGGCATGTTACGCTTGTCAATGGCCCAGCGAATGTACCAGAAACATGCTGTCCTCAGCGCACACACTCACCACTCCTTGAGGCCAACTGCACGGCTGTACTTGTTGTACTGGGCCACAGAGATGGTCATGGGGGTTCTCAGCACTGCAATGCATAAGCAAGGTGGTAATCAATTGGCAACCGGCGCACCAAAGACGCAAGGTGAAGTGTCAAGCAGTCTAGGTAGCTGCTATCAGTGGTCTTCAGAGTGGACCGGCAAGTGGAACAAGACTCACCATGCCACAGCAGTCCCTCAGTGCATGGAGGGGTGGTCAGGCTGCCCTCATACTGCATGTAGCCCCTGGGAACACGCAGGCAAAGGCAGACTGGTTGTCAGCGCCCAAGAGCAATCTTTGTGCCTACATGTCAACTTCCCAAGGCCGAACATGAGGCCATCCTCAGTTTGCTGCAATGTCGCCGGCCAGCCAATCCGGTGAAAGTTCTAACTGTGTGTCAACGTGTGGTGTTGGAATGACTGGCCAGGCCTTCACGTTGCACAGCAACTCTACTTCCAGTCGCGCGTCAAGCCCAAGACACACCTGTTGTACTCGGAAGGCAGGAAGGATTCAATGTCCAGGACTGTTCCGTTTTTCATGTAGTTCACCAAACCTTCCCTCTCAGGCATCACCTCCCAGATGGGGTCCAGGAAGTTTCCGTCAGACTCTGCAGAAACAGGTGCCAGGTCAAGACACAGTAAACTTCTTCCAGGTCAGCCATGAAAGCGCAATGCAATGGAATGTGTGACACTTTGACCGGCCCTGTGCAAGCAAGAAAGACAGATAGCTGACAGCCATAGGCCCCGAAACCTCAAAATGGCAGGTCTTTGTAGTGAGGGCCAGGGTCAAGAGCCTTTGTATCAGTTGTCTCACGTCAAGAGGGTCGGATAGCTCTCAAGACATCAAGCTTCCAGTGCACACCAAGATGGTCAGCATGATCGTGCTGCAATCGCAGTGCACGATATGTGTGGTGTTGCAAATGTCAAAAGCACCCGCAGCTAAATTGCGCCCTGGCCCGGGCAGGGATCCTGAGTGGCCGAGGAAGGAGTGCTGTAACGCCTGTATGCAGCCGCAAGCCGACTCACCAATGTCATCAGCGATCTTCAACATGATGCCAGTGACGGCCAGGCAGCCGGATGGAGGGCAGCCAGACAGGACGGACTGTGGAATTGAGTGCACAATGTGCATCTCCATGGGGTAGTAGACACCTGCACAATGTAATGGGCAATGGCACGCAGCTAGTTAGAACAAAAAAGCAATCACGCAAGGCAAGGGAGGGCCCATGTTGTTCTAGGATGGTGTTGCCGTCGGAGCCACGAAGGCATTTGCACTACTAGTAGCTGCCAGTAAACTGAACACACGCAATTTATCTTGCTTACCATCCACGGCATGCTCGCTTGTGGTGTGGAAGTGGAACTGCAGGGTTTGCAGCGGGAAGGACTGCAGCTGGTCACTGCTGGTGGCGTTCAGCACATCTGTCACTTTGTTGCCCTTAGCCTGAATCTTGACGTCGCTCTCCAGGTCTGCAGTCCACTGCACTTGGATGGTGTGACCGTTGTTGAACACCTGCAACCGTTAAGGCAGACTGAACGTTACTAGTCATGTAAGACACACTGCACACAAGGGTTAGCTGACTTGGCCAAATGCGACAATACTCGGGCGGTGCGTCCCACAGACAGGCCTCACAGGTTTGACATCTCACAACAGCAGGCACGTCATATCTTGGTTGCTCATCTGTGCCTGGTCACCTCTCTCCTTGTGCACTCTCTCCTCTCTGTCTTAGTCCAGCATTCAAAGAGGATTGCTGCCCCGGTAGTCTTACACTTGTCTGCTTTTGACTGCAGCCCTGAATGCACGCTTGTGTGCTTACCTGAATGTTTGAGCCGTTCGACTGGAGGGGCTCGTAGCTCCATGTGGTCTTGAGGTTGCGGTTTGACTGTCCCACTACAAAACAATTCAGACAAACATTGACCTCAGTCAAGGCATGCGCTGGTTCAACTGCGTTGCACAGAGCAGCACGTTTCCAGGCAACGCTTTGTGGCATAACGCAGTTGCTCCCTAGCTCTGGTAACGGCACCCACTTGTGTTGTAGCCGTAGAGGTTGATTGGAGACTGCTTCCTTCCTGAGTTGCACGTCCATGACTGACCGTCGCCGTCCACGCCGTCCCAGTTATCACCTGCGTGGCAACGAAAGGGACGACCACCGCGCATCAACGGGGAGAGTTTGTGTCATGTCATTGTGCATAATGCGTGGTGCCACAAGGGTTTGGATTTGCCAAGAAGTCCGAAAGGAGAGGTGCGCGTGGAGGAAGATACAACTCGGTATGCGTGATGAGTGGGGCAGTTTAGACTCGCCAAGAGGTCGTACAGGACGTGTGCACGACACGCCCGACTCAGCTGCGCACCTCTGAAGGCGTAGTTCCACTCAGTCCCGGGTTTTGGTTTGACCTGCGGGATGGGTGCAAACAGGAAGGGATGTATACAGCTAATGCTTTGTTCCTCCGTTGTCGTGCTTGAATCACTGGCGGCTCCGGTGGTGATCATTCTGTTTCGCTTTTGACGCTTGTATCCAACCAATGGAGTGCATGCACAGAACAAAAACATGAGCGCGCTGGAAGAGCGTAATGATCACTGAAATCCAAGAGGCAGCAATCCTCGTGGACCAATCGTGCTTAGTTATTGTTGAAGCACAGCGGCTGATCTCATGGCACGGAATGGTGTGCTAGGCAAGATCCGGGGCAACAAAGGCCGCATGGCAGACGTTGGCAGGTCCCATCTGTCGCAACTATGTTTTGTTTGCAGCTGTTGTCGCGTTGTGCCGTTGCCCAATTATGCTTACCAGCGAGTCAGGCGCCTCTCCCATCAGGTAGACGCAGCCGTGCGCCATAGGCAGCACCAACGCGGCGGCTAGGACCAGAGTTCGGAACGCCATAGTGACTGTTGTTGCTGTTGTTGTCGACAGCGACTGGAACACCCAAGCGCAATGATGTGTTATGCTGCACCACTCATCACTCAAACTTAAGTACGCAAGCCATCCTATCCATTGGTGAAAGTCGGCCGTTGGTGATGTTTGGCGTCAGCAACGCTTTTTCATCTCTCGATGACGCGTATGGCACGCATTCACTACCATGAAGTGTTGGAATCCACTGCGAACAGTTGTAGTGCAAGCTCTTCCCATTGAACTTCACAATAGAAGCCTCCTACAAGCCGGCGTCATCCATGCAAGCAAGGCCGTTACTGCATCGGGTACCCAAGTGCACCATTCACTGCACGACTGACACCTGTGCCGTGAGCTGGCTATTCTCTCGAGCTCACAAGAACAGCTCTCGATGAAGTCTCGGACAAGTCAGCCCATGCAAGCAAGCGATCCAGTTCACGACAGGGGTGCCTTGCTGCGGCTGGCCGACGTAGCAGTCAACTGTTTACCTGCTGTATTTCGCGAATTGCATTGCCTGAAAGGCAAACGACTGTTGGCAGGCTACTCATCATCTGCAAGGTTCGCGCGCGGCATCTTCGCGCGGTTTGTGATGCGGTTGGATGAGCAGCCAACCTGTCCGCCACCAAGTTGAAATCCGCTCTCGGCTGGATGATTTGATGCTCGACGGGCTCGAGCACTGTCTTCAAGACATCGTCAAACCCACTGTGCCATGATCCCACGAATGCATTCACATGCTTTTGCTCCTGGACACTTTTGTACCTGGACAGGCAGACGACATGGCCCACGGAAAGCGAGTTGGCGTGGCCTGTCTGCATCAACTTTGCACAAGGACCTGTCACTGTCACCCTTGGGATGCATTTCCACTGCAACCCAACTCATTTGTTGACTGCATTTTGAGTTGCCAGTTACTGCCAGCCACACAGTCTGCACTGCTCTCCAGGCGCGCCCATGTCACGCTAAAGCACCAGCACCCACTGCTTGCCTGGCATGCAACAACCCTATCTGAAAAACAATGCCAAAAGCCCATGGTGTTGCACACCCTTATATGTAATAATTTGCAAGGTTCTGAGAAGGGCATTGATGAATGATAAGCGCTATGTACGAGCAATTTACGGCCTCGCCAAGCACGTCTTTGACGAAGCACAAATCCCTGGCATTTCAGAAGACAGTCTCTCTTTGTTTTTCTCTGTTTTGCTGATCGAACCTTACATCATGCAGCCGTGATTACTGCCTAGCTAGCATGGGAAAGTCTTAAGATTCCAGCTCACAATGTCAGGTCGTGGCAGGGCGCCCATCGTCCGCTCCTGCAGCAGTTTTGCCTCATCACAGGAGACTCGACTTCGACTTCTCACCTGCAAGAGCGTGTGAAGCATCAATTTTGTTCAACCAGCTGGGTCATCGCGCGCAGTCGCGGTTATGATATGTACACATGCGTTGCATCAGGATTACAGCAGGAGCCCATTGCTTGATACGTGGTTTCTCTGTACTGCATCTGTATTGCACATCTGTATTGCATCAGGATACTAGCAGGTGATACGAGGATGCATACATGGGAGACCCAACAAAGGAAAGGGTAGGTCAGGGCGGTACACATCCCGACCCATGTCATGTGACGGCTTCCCTGATACAAAAATGCCTTGAAGGAAAGGGCCACTCCAATGTTGAGCTTCACTTCAACTGTCACTCCGTAACTGCAACTGCCACTCTGGTTAACCTGGCCAGCTACGGAAGCCTGTCTGGGCAAGCTCAACAGTTGCAGAACCTTGTAGCAGTTTGTTGCCTGACGTTTGTTAAGCACAACCAACAGCTTCCAAATCCATTGTAACACATTGACAGTGCAAGCCTGTAAACCTAGCCAAAAGAACAACCCATAACAGTGTCAAAAGTATAGCGAGTTGTCTGCACCAGTCTTGGCACACCATGCCATGAAAACTTGTAAGAGATGCATCCGAGGCCATGTACTGGGACAGTTGCATGGCCACACAGCTGGCACACAGTCCGGTTGAACAGAAGGCGTTGAGTGTCCAGCACTCACCAAACGCATACATGCTCACGGCTTGAGAGCTCAAAGGTCGGCTAGTACCCAGAATGGCCAAGATCGCGCTACATGGCTAGCGGCCGGGGCGACGTGAAGAAGCGAGCGATACAGCGAGATTATTTGGAAATTTAACCGAGTGTCGCGTTGGTGACTCGTCGTGTGTCAATGAACCAACTGCACGCGGCCTGCCTTCAAGCCGATGTAAAGCCAGCCAGCCCAAAGACTCCATGGTCGCACACAGACTTGCGTCCTGAGCGGTTTTGTAGCCGTCCGTCAACTGTCCGTCATCGTCCGTCGACTGTCCGTCGGTGTCCGCCCGATTTCCGCGAACTCCAGGAGGGCGTATCTACTACGCCGGGCCATCATGTCCGACGCCATGATTTGCTGGACAGTTGAACATAGCGAGCCGAATGTGGCGGACGGTGTTACAGAGCGAATGCATCTAACCTTGATCAGTTGAAGTCAAACTCCCACAGTTGCTAGTGAATAGCTGAAATCAACGCTTGGGTACCTCCAGAGTTGCCTGGGCCGAGTACGCGACTGTACATGTTGTAACGGGCGACAGAGGTGGACGGAGGTGGCGACAGGTGGGTTGTCACCTGATATGCCGTGAAGGCATCAATTGAAGTTCTTTGCGCAGTCGAGCCGTGTCGTTCTCCCTGCCATCTAAGTATCTCAAGACCTTGCAGAGTTAATTGTCCCTCACATGTCATGGGATTAACATCAAGTGGGGCGGATGGACTGGCACAATTCAGCACTGAAAGCAGCCGACACACCGGTCCCGACTAGATGTGCAGCGTGTGTGGCCCCAGGGCACCTGCCAGTGTATATATTGATTACATCAAGGCCCACATGACCTGTGCGCTAACGCTACCAACCCTGCGCCAACCCTGAGCAACAGAACGCAAATTCAAGGCGCAAACAGCAAAGAACACAGTCAAAGCACTGTGGACAGAAAAAGGCGTACTGCCAAAGGCTGTCAGGCAAGGGGCAAGCAGGAGGAGCTAGAAACAAAGGACTGGAATGAAAATCTGGGCCTAAGATGGCAACAGTGTTAGGGCTAGGATGGCTGACAGGGGCTAGACGGTCTAAAAAAACAAAAGGACGAGCAACAAAGTCTGGGACGTCCCTTCAGTGACTTCACGTCCAGCCGGTTAGTTTCGCCTAAGATCACTGTACCACAGTTGCAGATAATCTGGTCTGCATCTGGGGATTATCTTTCTTTTGATTTCTTGCTCAGGGTAGGCCAGGGCGGTATCCATCCCGTTCCGTGTCGCCTGGCGGCTTCCCTGTTCTGAATATCACACACAGACACACACACACACACACACACACACACACACACCATATACGATTATCATATATATCGGCCGCAGTGCAGGGTTTCCTGAACTGCACGTGTTTGTCGTCATGCGTACATTTGGTACACAGCTTGCTTGATTGCAAAGCAGGTGTTTGACAACGGTCACACTATCTAAGTTGAGTGGACTGGAGAGCTGGAGAGCGATGTCAAATTGTGGCCGATGACAAAGTGTTGGATGTGCTGGACGCCGCAGCCAGTGACAAGCTCAAGTCCTTCCCGCTGACCCCTCTGACTTTCCACTTCGTCAACGCTAGCGAGCACACCGTGGACGGTGAGCAAGTATAATTTCGTTTGCTCTATATGTTGGCAATGGGCACGCAGATGTGTTTGGATATGCAGCACTGAATAACACACAATTCATCCATCTGCTCAACTTCGTTTGGCTGAGCGTTGATAGCTGATTCTGTTTGCTCACGTGGTCCTTCCAATCTGAGCTCATCTGCAGCTGTGGGTTTGATCGTTTTAATTGATTAAATAAATAAATTAAATAAGGATAAAGATTGGATATTTTATAATTAAAACGATATATCACGTCCGTCTGTGGGTTAAATTATGAACTTGTACAGTGCAGCCCACATGTGCAGCAGATAGACACACAGTGCAGCCCACATGTGCAGCAGATAGACACACAGTGCAGCACACATGTGCAGCAGATAGACACACAGTGCAGCACACATGTTCCCTCGCTGAATCACGCAGGCGCTTACTATCCCATGGAGATGCACAGTTGCACATTGCACAGGTGTCTACTACCCCATGGAGTTGCACATTGTACAGGTGTCTACTACCCCATGGAGTTGCACATTGTGCACTCTATCCAACAGTCCGTCCTGTCCGGCTGCCCTGAATCCGGCTGCCTTGCCGTCACTGGTGTCATGATGAAGACTGCTGATGACATTGGTGAGTTGGCTTGCCCATGTACCTAGGAAACTCAGCTTTAGTCAGGTCCTTTGTTTTCACTTGTGTTGAGGCAACATGTGATGTAGAACATTATGTTGCCCGCGGGATTTGTTGGTTTTAGAACACAAGGGCCAAGGGTGCAGTAAGGCTGAGCGAGCGTGAAGGGGTACAAATCTGTTGCTGTCGGTGTTTGCTGACATGGCAATTGCCACTAGGTCATATCAAGTTGTCCACATTACACAGCTTTTGACGTCTGATACACATCGCACAACCTAGGTACCATGCAACTTTGCATTGCCTGCCATCGCTTCTAAACAAAAGGATGGCTTGCATTTTCTGGTTTGCATGATATGACAAAAGCGGTGTTGTCCATGTGCTCAACTACATTTGGGCATGCAACAATTTTAACTGATCATTGACCCTTCTCATTTGGTTGCTTATTCGCCAGTTGGATGGATTAAAACACATTCTAAAACCAGCTTTTATGCAGAGTGTGGTTGAGACACATGGTACAATCGTATGGGACAACCAGTTCAGCAAAGTCAGGCTGCGCATAAGCCTCTGTGTTATATTTACTATTGCCTGATCATGTATGCAACGTCCTCAGATGGCTACAAAATTTGACACGAGGAACTCAGTGTGATGACTATTTTTGCACTATCCAAGGCCATAACTCGAATTCCTGCTCTGATTAATTTATCCTGCTCGTGATATCAATAGCTATGTACGATCACAAAACGGCTATCAAACGCAACCAAGAGTCTTATAATCTTGCAATGCTGGCTGGGCAGTATCATAGCTAAATAATGTCAGCTCTTCAGAGATAGTTGCTCATAAGGGATAGCTCTTGAAGAGTAGTACCTAACAGTCCTTAGCCTTAGAATGCCAGCACCTTCCGCTCCTCAAAAACTTGCAGATTGCGGTTGGTGAAGCCATATGATACCACCTTGCATTGCCAGGTCGTGTCCGCGCCGCCAGTAGTCCGCTCCTGCAGAAGTTTGCGCGTCAGTTGGGTGGTTGGGGCAGAGACCAGCTCGCTGGCATGGACAAAGCCTGTGTAGGAACCCCTCTGGAAAGCAGCCAGGCGGGCATGCGCGTCGGAATCGGCATGGGTGTGGTCATGGGTTGTGCCCTTGAGGGAGCGTCTGGTCACAGGGGCTTCAGTCTCCTCACTGCAAGGGCAGCAATTGCGAGGACAAAATTGCTTTACATGCTGATGATGCTGTGCGTTATATATATATATATATATATATATATATGTATATATATATATATATATGTATTTACACCAGGGAACCCGTCAGAGGACACGGAACGGGATGGGCACCGCCCTGGCCTACCCTGAGCAAGAAAGCAAAACGAAAGCAAGGAACAAAGCAGGCCAGGCAGGCCAACCCAAAGCAAAACAATGATGCTGTGCGTTTACATTACATTACATAATGCATATGTGTATTTATACCAGGGAAGCCGTCAGAGGTCATGAAACGAGATTTGTACCGACCTGGCCTGCCCTGAGCAAGAAGGCAAAAAATAAAAAAAGCGAAGCAAAACAAAGCATCTGGATCACAACCAGGGGGACTACATGCATCAGGCATGCACGGAATATGACTGGGTAAGGCTCCATGTACAACTACCACTCAGCACTACCGCTGACAGCCTAGACAGCCTGGCCAGCCACGGGAATTTTTCTGGGCCAGCTCAACAATTCTCCTTTGTGCTTAAGAATACACTTGCATGCGCTTGCATGCACTTGAGAATGCCTCTCACACTCACCACTCCTTGAGGCCGACTGAACGGCTGTACTTGTTGTACTGGGCCACGGAGATGGAAATTGGAGTTGTCAGCACTGCACGGCATTTCAACACAGGAGGCTGACCGACCAGTTGGGTGCCAGACGACCAGATGGCAAATGGCCGCGATTGTCTCATGGGTTATGAGGGCTCAGGTGCAGGTGTGTGCACTCCGCATAGGACCTGTAGGAGTGAGTAGCAGCCACGGCACTCTCCGCGTGTGAGTTGCATCATGATGCATAAAAACATCTCACTGGGTTTATACAGGGCAATCAATGTGCGTGAGAGGTGCGCAGCTGCATACATTCAAGCCAGGAGTGTTGTTGCATGCAATGCACACAGCATGGTATGGCATCTTCTAGCTGGGCATCAGCCATAGCGCTCTTTTCCTGATCAGTTGCAACAGATTCATAAGCAAGGCAAGAAAGGTCAGTTTGGCCAGAGTGCTGCCCAGAACTTACCATGCCACAGCAGCCCCTCAGTGCATGGAGGGGTGGTCAGGCTGCCAGCGTACTGCATGTAGCCTCTATGAAGATAAGCAGCGGCAAAGACTGTGTCAGCAAAACTACGACCATGATTTACGGAAGCGTTGTGACTGCCTGACTGCAACCATTGGCCTGACCCACAAACCACGCATACATCGCTTCTGCAACCATAATATCAATCTTTACGATTGAGGCTGCAGCGTGAGTTGTTTGGCATAACCACAGTTGTTTTCCACATTTACATGGGGGCATATCATGGGGGCATACACTGACATGTCACTGGTATCACGCAGTCAGCCTGTGGACAAGGCGGCTGCGCCTTACAGGTTGACAGGCAGAAAGACTCGTGTTTACCGGCCATGATGAGTGGCTGCCTGAACTGCAATGTCCAGCCCAAGCACTGAAAAGGAACGCATCCACAGTCTAGGTGCAGCGCCAAGACTTGCCTGTCTTCCATGCTTGGCAGGAGAGCCTCCAGGTCCAGGACTGCTCCGCTCTTCATGTACTCCACCATGCCTTCCCTCTCAGGCATCACCTCCCAGATAGCGTCCAGGAAGGAGCTGTCAGCCTCTGTACAACAAAGCATCAGCAGTAGCAATCAACCTTTGTCTGTTGTTTTTGTTGTTGTTTACATGACCTTCAGTCCGGGGAGGATTGCTCAGCTGGGGCAAGGGGGCAAGGTAGTTAGGCAACCTATAGCTCACCACTGCACCCTGAGCAACAACCGCTGAGTCAACTTGCAGTTTTCTAGTCCCTTGTCTGCCCTGTATTGTTCTTTGTGCCTGCGTGTCACGTCTGTTTGCCCTTTTCAGTTTACTCGCAGTACCTGAATGTGAACAAGGAGTGCATTCAGGCGAGCCAGCATCACTTTGTTGCATCATGCCCCTTTGTTTCTTGTTGATACTTAGAACATGACTGCCAGGCAGTTGCTGCTATCTGATATCTAAACGATCGTTGCCTGTATGGTGCTTTGTCACATGACACGTGGTTCTACTGTTTGCTTGCGTCTTTGCATTTCACAGCTGGTCCAAAGCAAGTCGTAGGCGTCAGTTGAACACTACATATCCAGCTCCAAGACCGGCAGCTAGATAGCACAACAACAACAACAGTGACAGCGCGGCAAGACCCATTTCCGAAGGTGGTGGTGCTAACTTGGAACTCTGACCTGGCATGTCCTGAGTGGTAGCAAGGGAGTGCTGATTACATCAGGCCGACTCACCAATGTCATCAGCAATCTTCATCATGACGCCAGTGACGGACAGGCAGCCGGATGCAGGACAGCCAGGCAGGACGGACTGTGGGATAGAGTGCACAATGTGCAACTCCATGGGGTAGTAAGCACCTGGATAGCAAGCACAGCACATGTGAATGTACTGCAGCCACCAACCGATTGCTGTTGTGTGTCTTGTGTGTGGCGTGGTGTGCAAGGATAGCTAACCCTGCAGCAGGCAGATGTGTTGATTCTGCACCACAGGTGCTCTGTGTCATGTGCTCTGTGTCATGTGCTCTGTGCAAGATGTGTTGATAAAAGTTATTGAACTGCCAGGCAAAAAAGAAAATAGTTTGCCAGTTCTGGGACAATTTCCGGGACTGGCACTACAACCGGTGTGTCTCAGCACATACACGCGCGCACGTGTGTCATCATCATTCATCATTACATAGCTTCTCATGGTTCAACCCACGGTACCGCAGGACCAACCAGCTAGGCGCGTGTGTGTGTGTGTGTGTGTGTATATGTGTGTGTGTGTGTGTTTGTCAATCACATACAGGATGAATCACACAAACGGTCACACTACCACAAGTGACATTGTCCCAGAACTGGCAAACTTCAGATATGGACACGTCCAGCAGGCGGACGTGTCCATATCACAGCCCCGGCAATCCAGCAAGCACGTTCCAGCAGTCCACCACGCTTGCCTGTGGCCGTTCCAGTTACTCCGGATGTCTCGAGAGTGAGAATCGGGCACCAAGCTGCTGATGAGCTGACACAGAATGTACAAACATCTAGAGCTGGCTCTGAGTCTGCAGACTCTCAGTGTGGCTTTAGAAAAAGGCATTGTGATCCAGTGCTGCACGCGAGCAATGCGCACATCTGTGCACTACAGGCCAGCAAACAGAGTGGATGCAATCATGTCTTGCTCACCGTCCAGAGTGTGCTCGCTTGTGGTGTGAAAGTGGAATTGCAAAGGCGTCAGCGGGTAGGAGGCAAGCTGAGCACTGGGGGTTGCGCTCAGCACATCCAACACTGTGTCTTTGGCCTTGATCTTGACGTCGCTCTCCAGCTCTCCAGTCCACTCAATCTGGATGGTGTGGCCGTTGTTGAATACCTGCGTTGCAATCAAGCGTGCGACGACAGACATGTGCAGGTCAGGTTACCATTTGGACAACACGGTGTGCGACACTGCAGAGAGAGAAGAGCTCACGTACCGGCGTGACAAACTGTATGGCTGTAAGAGCCAGTCGACATTCAAGGAAATACTTCCTCAGGTGCAGACCATCATCTGCAACTTGGATACAGTGGTCTTACGCGAAATTAACTGGCTGGATGCTGAGCCACTGACTGTGGGGTGCTTGCCACAGGTACCGTGAGGTATGCCTACGAGTTCACTAGGTATGAATATGTTGAAGTTCATTTGCTGCTGTGAGTCCGATTGTGCCAGTCTATCCGCCCACCTTGATGTTGGATCCGTTAGATGTTAGTGGCGAGTAGCTCCACGTGGTCCTCAAAGCCGGTACCTCCTTCTTCACTGCGCCCGGCACCTCACATGAAACGTTTGACTTGATGCTTTCACCTCGTACCAACACCACATGCAGGGTTTGAGCAGCACACTTGATGAGGACGTCGGACACTGTTGGTTGTATCACAATCACGCACTTATGGCAGTTGACGTTGAGGTGCGCTCAGCTGAAGAGTAATCCCTTGAACCATCGAACATCTGGCGGATGGTGAATCGAGCCAGGGATTTGTTACATCAGGGAAGCTGTCTAAGGACATGGGCGGGAGCAACTGAGGTGCAAATACGCAGGAGCAAAAGTCTCATGGCGGGCTCATGGCACCACTGCCGGGCCCTAACACGGTTGCCATCTTGCTTTGTTTCCCGTCCTTTGTTCTTAGCTGCGCCTGCTCAACTCATGTCTGGCAGCGTTTGGTAGTACGCCTTTGTTTGTCCACACTGCTTTGTTGTCTGTCTTCTTTGCTCTTTGTGCCTTGAAGTTGCGATCTGTTGCTCAGGGTTGGTTACGACGGTACCCAGCTTCGTCTCGTGCTTGCTAGCGTTCGCGCTCGATGCATGTGGGGCCCCCTAATTGTATTCAATACAATACATATACAGAGAGTGGCACTCACTTGTATCGTAGCCGTACAGGTTGACTGGGGATTGCGTCGTTCCTGTGTTGCACACCCATGACACATTGTCGCCGTCCACGCCCTCCCAGTTATCGCCTACACATCAACGGACAGACATTGTGTCATGTTGTTGTGCGTAATGTGCGGTGCGAGTCAAGAATGATGTGGGGCAGCTCGTAAGAAGAGGTGTCAGCATGCGTTGTACGTGGGTCCGAGGGTCGGAAATTGCCCACAGATCATACAAAAGAGGCATGACAGCTAGGCGGGCAACGATTGTCGTCGGCGGATTTGTAGGCTCAAGCGAGGGACTCTGTGTTTGTAGTCACCTCTGAAGCCGTAGTTCCATTCCGTTCCGGGTTTCGGCTTGACCTGCGAGCGAATCAACATGTGCTGTCGTCAAATCTGACCCTTGGGTGACTGCCGTTACGAAAATGCCAGCACGGCATGTGTGTATTGTTGTGTATTTGGAACCAAGAAGTAGTGGACCAACTGGGCACTGGGATCCGCCGAAAGCAGCTGACAGCTGGCAAAGTGTAAGCCTGGCCAATCGGAGGGTGTTGGCACGCTCAAGTTCACCATTGCTTACATACGAGAGTTACAGTGGTTACGAGTGAGTGCGACCTGACCAGCAACTAGGATGTGGCACTCGTTGGTGCTGAAAAGGTCACAGTGCTGATGTATGCACCCCTTGGACTAGCAACAGTGACAGAGACTGATCTGCTTGTGACAGACTGGCCGTGGACGATTGCTGCGCGTTTGTGAGACGGTTGATGTACATTGATGGCGGCATCTGACGTCGGCAGATTGCTGACTGTGCATCTCTTGTCGCCTTGTATTGTCGCCTTGTGTTGTCGCCTGCTAGCACCCAACCAGACTCACCAGCGAGTTAGGGGCCTCTCCCATCAGATACACGCAGCCGCGCGCAGCTTGAGCCAGCGCCACGATCAGGATAAGATTGAGGAGACGCATTCTTTCTGTTGCTGTTGCCCAACTTGTTTCCAACCAAGTCTGTCGCAACGATGTTGAAGCTGTGATGCTCAGACACTGCTGTGCGCAATGAGTGTTTTATACCTGATTCTGTTCGTGTTGGTGAATTGATGTGTGGTTTGGTCGATTGTTCCAAGAGATCTGTCTACGCGTCCCGTACCAAATGGTGCCACAGCTGAGTGCCGCAGATGAGTGCCGCAGCTTTGGCTTTACACTTGGTGGGTAGGTGATGCGACTCTAGTTTAGAGCGCGGAACGGTGCGCCGTTAGGTCAGGAATTTTGGCGTTGCCGCTACTTGCGTTGTCACCCGGAACTCGAGTTTCGTTGTTGATTGCGCTGGCACATTCAGCGGCAGATCTATCTCTACCCTCGCGTTCAACGGTAACCGCGGTGCACATACTATTGGGCAGACTACTTGGACGGACCCAACGCACAGAGCCAGCGCACAGGGCTCAGTGGCACTACCAGACATCACCAATGTCATCAGCGACCACCCATTCCGTTAACGCATGCAGAAAGAGCATGTGCATTGGCTTGTCACACAACAGGCCTGCAACCCCAAACTTGGGCGAGGCATCGCAGGTCGGGCGGTACTCTTTGTTGAGCTCTGCTGATCTCTGCTGGTTTGTGCTGTCGTCCAGCCTCCCAGGCCTAATCTGGCCCTGGCTTATGTGAAGCTAATCCTGAAGCCCTTATCCCAGCCAGTGGTTTGAGGCGGACTCTCTCGACCCACTCTCGACCCACGGGTCGCCGACGGGCTCGTAGTTCCACACATTCATCCGCGCATAGTTCCCACATTCATTCCACACATTCATTCCCACATTCATTCATTGCACACATTCATTCATTCACACATTCACCCCGCCGCTGAGTTATGGCGGCCTTGCCTTCGCCTGCCATCAGCGCCGCGCTTCACAGGCACATCACGCGCCTCCTTCTCCTTGGACGATTCTACTTTGTCCATCTTAAGCTGCAATAACTAAACGCTTTTGTGCCTTATACGCTTCTTAGCCTTCAAGTGTGCCTCCAAGTGTGTGTATGGAGATAGCGACAGGAGGCTCAGATGCACCTCCAAGGGACAAGGCTGGACACAGTTAGGGACAAGCATGAAATAATCCTCATGCTCGTCTTTGTGACTTTGACCACAATAGTTAAGTTGGGAGCGCCACGTGCAGGCACCCCCAACTTTCCAGCTTTTCCACCCGTCAAGTAGTGATGCAAGCAAGCAAGCAAGCAAGCGTCGCAACCCTCAGATAACGGATTGGAACAAATCTATGGCAGTTCTGAATAGCCATTACTAGATTGGACTTGCACTGGGCACCGTCAAACAATGACTGTTGAACACGAATCCTGCAGCAGACGCGTTTGAACGTTATGCGACAGGGGCAGGTCAGATCGGCCGGAAATCAGGGCCAGATTTGAAATGATTATACATTATCAGGGGGCATGCACTCACATTTTTGCCGACCTACGACTCTCTTTTGGTCAGAGGCGAAAGTCTGACACCCCAATCCCCTAACAGCCTATGTACGGGTCCATTACAGACTTTGAGTATGCTTTTGCGTTCAGTTTCATGAGAGCTTTCCACTGCACTGTTGAAAATAAAGACGGAAGCAGGGCAGTAGGCGGTCCAAGGGGGACAGGACAGTACATGGTCCAAAAAGGGCCTGGCAGTACACGATCCGACGGAATCAGGGCAGTAGACGGTCCAAGGGGGGCAGGAAAGCACATGGGCCAAGGGGGGCAGGACAGTACACAGTCTCAAGTTCAAGAAATGCTTGATTTGAACCCGCCATCAGTTTCAAACGTATCTGTTGTCCACGCTCTCAGCATCAGAGATGTGGATAAAATTTCCCTCATTGTAGTGAACGGCGTCTTACTTATGCGACGTTGGATACATTGCAGTGACTAGCCACACACCGTAGCGAACTTTATGCCCAGAGTACGCAGCTCCAAAAGACAAGGCTGGACGCCGCCTTTGTCACTGTGTAATATGCTCAATTTCTGAGTGTGCACGCTCACCAACTGCATCATTCCCAACTGAAGTCTCCCTATAGCTCTGATTCCATGGAACCTTAATAAAATGAAGAGCAGCAAGACAACGCCTTGCATGCATGCAAGGTGTCCAGCCGCTTGCATGAGAAAATGGCACGGCGTGCATGGGAGGAAGTTATGCTACTTGCGTGGAGGATTCGGTGCTGCTCGCATGGTAGGATAAGGCCTTGATCTGTACCTATGAAACCGAGGCCGTGCTGCACTTTCCCATGGTTACCATGCTTTGGCTTTCAGCTGCTGGCGACCCACCCTTGCCCATGCCTGGCTTTGACCATGCGCTGGACAACCTGTGCCTTGGCAAGTGGCAAAATCTAGACATCGTATTGTCTCAACTGAGTACTGGGGACGTGGCAGTCACGGGGCTGGGCCTGGCTTATGATCGAGCGGACGAGGTTAAAGTATGTGTGTTTGTGTGTTGGATCCTTAGCGCCTGGCACCTGGCCCTATCGCTTGGAACACTTTGAAGTGCTTGGTGTGCGGAGCGAACTTGCTGCTGTTTGTCATGGTTGTCTCAAGTGACTCGTAAGTCTGACCCATCACCAAGCCATCGAAAGGCACAAGTGCGCTGAGTATGCAGCAAGTCCAAGAATTAAGGGTAAAAGAGTCGTGTGGCCGTAAGGATGGTACAGGCCACCGTACGAAACCGACGCTGGTCGTCTTCTCTGAAGTTGGACAATCTATCATCGGTATCAATAGCCATTTGCGTGAACGGGGCAAGCCTCCTGCACGGCAGTGTGGAGTAAATTTTGTAATGAAGTAGCGCACACCGGCTGCACCTAGACGTGCCTTTCTAGAGAAGGAGCGCAGTCCGGGGCATCTCGAACCTCTCTAGGCGGCTCCCTTGGCCTGGCGGACGACTATTTCTTGTGAATGGAATCTATGGATAGCGCCGTGAAAGCGTAAAGCGAGCTCAAGATGGGGCAGTGTGTGTCCCATTCTAATTCACGACAGGTATGAACGACTACATCAAGCTCTCTTTGTCCCACTCGTCCAGACGCCATCCACACTTCTGGTTGTCCTGCACATTGTGTTGGCATGAACAAGGCTGCCAGTTTCCATTCCCCGACAACATAGGAGCCACTCCGCTGCCACACTCCGCCTCATAACATATCACCCCGCACCACCCACTTCGCACGAATCACATGCCTTGACTATTGGTTCAGTCCGCACATGCCCGCCTACACCCATGCAACCCTCACACCACTCAGTCCAAATCCAGCCATTGCTGCCCTTGCCATGCAGGGCTCCTGGGAAGCTCAAAAGAACCAAGGCTCAGCTTCTGTAGAAAAGGCTGCCTCGCATGACAGCGACTCAGAGTCTGACTCGAGCATTGGGCAATCAGCATCAGACAGTCAGCAACTCTGCGTGGCTGAGCTTGTCCTTCAGCCTGACAACCTTGGTGCCCCCACTCTGGTACTCTCCCACACTTCCTGCTCTCTTAGAAAGCCTCCGCAAAAGCCTGACCCAGCTCGGCCTGGTCGACTGCGTGTCACATGGAGTGCAACCTCTGTGCCTCCAGAGCAAGCAGACTCATGGCAGCTTGGGGTTCAATCGCTCAGCCCCACGTGCCAGCAGTTTCTGAACGTTGATACGTTTGAAGAGTACCTTCAAAACTTGTTGTCCTGCGCCTCTAGGCAAAGTGCTGCAACTGCTGCGACAAGCCTCACTCCGTTGGGGCACGTGCTAGTAGCCCTGGCGGGCATGCTGCATGTGGGGCAACAGGGGCAGCAGAAAACACTCAGCAACCAGCAGCCAGCACAGATGACGATCAATACCCAATGGCCAGCAAATGGCAGCCACATACAAGCATCCTTCAGCATCACACCGGGCCAGAATTGCCTGCGAGTATCACACAAGGTGATTACACCACCTGCCCACATCCCACAACGGCCTGCACAGACGTCACAAAATGGCTCAATCAGCAAGTTCAGCCGTTTGACGGTCACTCCTCCAGTGGCCTCGCCAGCTACCAGTCGACGGGTAAGCACCGTGACAACGCTACAACTGCTTTGCTTTCCATCCAGAGGCTGTTGTGTAGCACTATACTATCAGACCGACATGTTGGATACAAACACGTCCATGATGTGCAAGCATACTGTAGCCATTTCAATAGTTTACTTGTCATTTCATTTCAGCATGGTCATCTCGTTGTTGCAGTTGCACACGCTATGCCTTTATTCTGTGACAGCAACCATTACCTAGCCAAGAGGGTCCACTAGCTACAACTATTTGCAAGATGTGGCAAATTTCCATTGTGCTGATACCACCAAGCCGCAAGCGGCGCAACAATCCTGAGCAACTAGCCACTTGTCACTGGTCCAATATTCAGCTGGTCCAACCTCCGGCTGTTTTGTACTGATCACATGCACTGCACTGCACCGGCAGCTGATAACAAGTGATTCCGGAGCCAGTCCCAGGAGCGGGTTTGGACCGCCGACACCATCATCCCAGAACGAGCTCCGGTGCATGAGGATGGCTACCGAGGCACCCTTCTCTATGACTTTGATAGTGCTGCAGGTACGTGGTGGGCAACGTGCCAAGTCTTGTGCTGACTATGAACCAAGAAGGGCCATGTTGATTGAAATGACGCCCCAAGATCACTGATAATATGACAATACAGTGGTTGCTACCTTTACCGAGGATGTATGCATGAGGGCGGCTTATTGTGACTGGGCAGGCCAGGCCGTGAAAGGGGTAGGCCAGGCGACATTGACGCTGTGTAGTGATGGGCAGGGGGAGGAGTGCTATGAGATGTGCCTGTTGGAACAAAGATGCAGACTATCTGCCACAACCTGGTTATTGAGAGCTAGTCGTAGAGCTTGGTACAGGCTAAGCCAGACTGCTTTGCAGACAAGCTTGCTGCACTGGCGGCTTGACGTGTCCTTTCTTGCTTGCTGGCTGGCCATGGCTTAAGGTGTGTGCATGCGCTTCACCATTGCACATGCAGGACGGATGCGTGGCAGCACAGAACAGCCTGAGCCGCAAGTACTTCGGCTCCCTTCCCCCTGGCTGGCGGCTACCCCCATCAACCTCAGCCTCTGCTCTCTCATCACGAGAAGGTTCAGGCCATGGCTCAGCAGTCCCACTGGTGCGATAAGGCTGATTCTTCACTCGTAGTTCAACAAAATCAAACCACACACAGTTGAGCAATTCTGTGTAAACACAAGCAAATCAGCCACGCAGGCTCTAATATACCTATGTCCTGGCCTCAGTTGTTGTGGAAATGCTGACAGTGTTTATGTTGAGCTGTTAAAATCATAGCCACAGGGCGAGCAGACTTTGCTAGCACACATACTTGATGCGCACGGTCAGCACTGGTGTTATATGGTGCCACAACCGTGCTAGATGTACCGGCTGATCCTAGCACACCCACTATTTGGATGGGGTACATGCGTAAGCTCTTGCATCAGCCTTGTGCCTTTGACACCTCTCCTCAGTTTGCCGGAAAACCCGTCAGCCAACTTCTATCATGTCAGTTGGAATGTTTCTTGTGTTGACAAGGTCTGGCCCATCCAATGCCATCAAACGTAATCTGTGGAATGAAAGGCATATGAATCCATGTTAGGCTTATGGTACTGGCCAACCATGTGCATGTTCTAGCCACCCATTCTGGCCCACCCATTCTGGCCACCCATGTGCAATTCCCACAAGTCTCAGCTCACGCCCCGGATATGAGCTCACGCTCCGGATACGAGCTGCGTTGGGTTACTATTCATTATGAATCATGTGTGCAGGTGTCTAAGGGAGTGCGTGTGCTGCTCGAGCTGCTTCTTCTCCTGGAGGAACCAGAGGGAGGCACACCGGCCACCATTGACGACATACTGCATCAGGTCTCACAGGGGCAGCTGTGGAGCAGCGTTGTACAGGTGAACATGTCGTTTCTGACGAGTGAGCGCACTTTCTCAGCCTTTTCTGTATGTGCAGAACGGAAATCATTTTTTACATGTACCGATGTGCACAAAACAAGGGCATTGCCATTGGATGTGTGAAATTTCAGTCTTGAATGCAAGTAGCCCCCCTGAACAAGCCGGACTTTCAATGAAGGGGGTGGTCGTGAAAGGTGACTTGGTAGAACAACTTGGTGAGAACACACATGTTGAAGAGATGGTGGCAGTGCAACAGTCAGTGACTGCGTGCATACCTGCCGCTGAATCTTCGCGAGCAAGGCTGTGTCCTGCACACTTGAGCCGCCGTTTGTCTGCCAGTCGAGGGCACAGCAGCCAGTAGATGACGTCGATGGCCCACTAAAACACATGGGTGGCTGGTCAACCGTAGCATTGCGCAGCTTCAGTTCGAAGTTTCCATTGCAACTTGCTGTGGCCTGTTCCGTGTCATCCTGGGTAGCGGGTTGGGGAAGGGGGGTGGGGGGCATGAGGGGAAGTGGTTTCCCTGGCCATAGACTCACTGTGGCATGGACTAGACTTGAATATGAGAGACCTATCACTAGGTATGGATGCTCTGCCAGCTTTGTCTGTGCAATACTAGCTGGCCTTGCATACCACCAGCATCATCTTTACCTATTTGGTGTTCATCACTGAGGGGTGAAATCACTGAGATACTGACTAACTGGCGGAATGGTGAAATATCTGAGTTATGATAAGTATGAAGGCCTGTCATCACCAGCTTCCCCTGCATCTTTTGAATTGTGATGCAGGTGCCCCAGGAGCTGGCAGATGTGCTGCAGCGGTTGCATGAGGCAGGCCAGCCACCAGACAACCCAGACCTTGCTCCTCTGCCAGCGCCCACGTCTGTGTTCCCGCTCGGCAAGCGAGTTTCCACGAACTTTGCATCGCTGCAACGAGTGCACTCGCGATCCGTCTCCGAGCGCTTCCCGTCCGTCCGTTCCATGCTGCAAGGCGTCTCCGAACTGGAACAGGATGACATGGAGAGCTCGCCTTTCAGCGCCTGGCAAGATAAGGATGAAGACGATGCGGCAATGGAAATGAACAGAACAGCAGAACCTCAGCACAGTTTGCCTGGAATCCACACGAGTATGCAAGAGATCCCAGCCATGCCCTTGGCTGGCTTTGGTTCGGTGGGAGGCAGCGGCACGACCAGTCAACCAGGCAACTCGCAGCATGGCGGCACCCGCAGGCTGCAAACCTTGCTTTCGCTGATGTCACACCGGGCCGGTACAAACGACATGGATGCCCTCTTTCCCGCTGCACGATCCACCACATGTGCAAACTTCGCATCTCAACTCCCGGATTGTGCGGCGGCTTTCCAAAGCCACCCTTCCCATCAGAACCCGCGTTTATCCGGACGGCCCATCAGAGCGTCTTTTGACGTGAACTGCGTGGAGGTGCACCAGCGATCGTCTTCAGAGATCGGAGTGCCCCCCCGTCTACGAGCCGACTGGAAGGCGTCACCGAGCAATGCGTGTCCGGCTCTGAACTCAAGGACGTCTGCGGCGCTCGACTTTGTCGGGTCTGCGCAGGACCTCGGTGAGTCTGAGCTTATGGTAAAGAACTGGGCTTGAGGGAGGCTGCACATTGGCCAGACGAGCGGTAGACCAGCGCTCAAAGGGCTTGCACGGAGAGGATGGAAAGCACGCGAGCGCTTCCCGCATCGCGTCATTGTGTTCAAAAGCATTGTGCATACGTCAAAGCATAGAACTGCGCGGTGCGTCAACGCTGCAGACTTGCTCAGCGACTGGAAGGTCTGCTATTAGTTTGTACTGCTGTGCTGTGCTGCAGGCCCGCTCAGTCAAGTTGTCAGGAAAGGACCAGATGAAAGGCGGCGCAGTCTCACTTTGACGGCGTTGCAAGCATCGAGCCTTCACGTCCCATCAGTTTCTGGTCGACGCAGCTGCTGGCCCACAAGTCCCGACATGCCCTGCACTCCTACCGCCGACGACCTTCCTCAATCTGCACCACCGGACCCGCCGCAGTTGCCGGAAGGATGGGCACAGGCCTTGACTGAGGTGCATGAGGAGCTGATGCAGGGGCCGAAATGCTGGCACGAGCTGTTCATCAAAATTGTGAACGATCCCGTGACTGGCAGGTGAGATTCATTGAGCATGACACACATCATCGCATTCATGCACAAGGATCTATAGCATCATTTGATCTGTCTGCGGTGCTGCAGCTGATCAGCAAGTGTGCTACTGTCGATTCGCATGGTGCGTTTGCGTCCATGCCCCAAGTAAGGTGTATGACTACCACGATGGTTTGGGCTCACAATCACTGTCGTGCCTGTTGCCTCAGGCCTGCCCTTCTAATTGCTCAACGCAACGTCGACGAGCGTGTACAATTGGAAGTTCAGCTCAGTGAGCTTACCGAGGCACAGCTCGACATGCTCGCTCAGATCTTCCCTCGATATGTGGTCGAGTCGCTGGGCGTGGACGGAACCCTGAGCGTGACTCAACTGGCGCAAGCGGCGCGCAGCCACCCCTGCGCCACGTTGCTGTTCATGGGTAAGTGGCTCGGTGCAAGCAGGTACACACGTTTAGCAAGCCGGCACCCGGGATTTTCTACGCACTTTGGCGTTCTTCTGTGGCCAGCAGTGGTGGGTTATTGTGGCTAGACAGAGGCACCACAGACTGTATCAATTCTAACATCCCCTTTTGACATCCTGCTTGTCAAATCAACATTGTGTCAGGCTAGACCTATCAAAACCACTGTTGATATGTATCTTTGCGATCCTTGTAGACCTCGTTGGCTTCACTACCATGTCAGAGGCGCTGTCAGCAGAGGACGTCATCACCTTCATCAACAACATGTTCAGCACCTTCGATCTCCTGGTGGAGAAACACGGGGTGCACAAGGTGAGGACGTGGGTGACACGTGGGCTGGGCCTGTCAGTCACCTGCTGATGCATTCTGTCAGCCATGATGCGGTTTCAGCACGGTTGTCAGCATGCTTTGGACCTCTCGGTCATCTGCTGATAGAATTCAGGTACCAGGTCAATTAGAATGGCATCAACACTGTTGCTACAAAACACTGGGCTGCCCAGCATGCCAAGCCACGTCATGCAAGGGCTTCCCTAGATGCCGATCAAGAGAGCATGCATGAGCACGGTATGCATGCAAGATTGCAAACAGCTGTCTGTAGCTTACCAGGGCCGCTTTGCATGCATGCTCCAGGATAGCAGCATGGATCAACAAGGGCCGTGCAATACAAAGTGTTTGACTGCAGAAACGCAAGGCATGCTTTCAGTTATTCTGACATTTACCCATTCTTACTCATATACCAATTTGTATTGCAGATTGACATGCTTGGTGATGCCATGATGTGTGCCACTGGTGTCTTGGCTCCTGACGCGGACGGCTTCAATGTTGTGGACACAGAGCAGAACGCGGAACGGCATGCACGGCGCATGTTTGACTTCGCTCAAGACATGATCAGGGCTGCAAACCAGGTGTGCAGCCAAGCACTTTCGACTACAGGCTGTGAGCCGATGAAAAGAATGTACCAGCTGCCTGCATTTGGTTGTGTGCCTGCATTGGATTTGTGCATTTCATTTGATGGTGTGCCTGCATTTGATTGCTGCAGATGCGTCTTCCTGGCTCACAAGAGCGCATCAAAATCCGTGTGGGCATTCACTCAGGACCTTGTGTCAGTGGACTCATTGGGCTAAGGTTGCCGAAGTAAGTAGTGTTCCGCTTCTTATAATTTTTGGCTTGAGTGCACAGTACGAAGCAGGGCGTGCGGTACAATGTGCGTTAGCAATGTGGGAGGCAGACGTTAACGTTGCAACAGGGATCAGACTTCTGACCAATCCCGGCTGATTCCTCTTGCCACTTTAAGAAGTGTCTGCAAATGAAGTGCTGAATTGCTGCTCGTGATTGCAGGTGGACAGTGTTTGGCGACACGGTGAACACCGCGGCCCGCATGGAGCAAACGTCTGTCCCCGGCAAAGTGCAGGTGTCTGCCGCCACACGTGCCCTGCTGTCAAGCTCAGAACAGCTGCATCCCACGGGTGGCGTGATGTGCAAGGGCAAGGGCGTTATGGAGACGTTTCTCTGGGAGCCACCGCAAGCGTGGGCAGGCGAGCCAGCGCTTCCGGCCATGTTCTTCTTGCCTGCCATCGGCCCGGTATCTGAAAAATCGCAGTTGCAGGCGATCCCAGAAAAAGACGTCTCGTCCACGCACGCCACAAGCATGAGCAAAGACGATGTTACCGTTTCCTGTGCCACCTCGGCGCAAGACCTGGTGAAAGTCGGCTCGTGGCGTCGCACAGCCCCAGGACAGCTCCTAACCAGTGGAGGCCAAAAAGCTTTGATGGATCTCTGGGGAGCAGCCGAAGAGGATGGTGCGCCCGTCAGCGCGGACCACGCCTTGGTAGCAATGGCGCCGTTTCTTTTGCAAAGCAGGCCGTCCGGTCAGCGTCTGTCAATGCATGGTCGTGCGTCTTTGACTGGCGTACCAAGCGCAGTTGACCGCGACTTTGGAATGCTTGCCCGGCCAGAGTCGCTCGGAGATACCGTCAGCCATGGCTCCATATCGTGCGTGTTCGGTCGCGCCGATTCAAATGTGTTTCCAAAGGCCTCGGACGCCAGTACTCTACTGAAAGTTCTCAAGGCTGTCAATCGCCAAACATCAAAAATTCCTTCGTCGAGGCCACGTGCAAAATGAAGGCCTAGCTCGTGATCGGATTGGTGGCGGCGCTGGACAACCGGTCCGTCTCTCAGCTGCAAGGCTTGGGTTCTGCAAATGGTACTTTGATCCCCACAAACAGGTATCATGTCAGGCTTATATGTAGCCGGGCTCAATTTTGATGATCATTGTACCAATTACGAGCCATTCACTTTGCATCGAATCCGCCACTTGCCTCATGCACACTAATTCTCCTCACCTGGATTGCAATTCATTTCACATTGTTCACAGAAAGGGCTCGACTTCAGACGTGTTCTCATGCACACACAAGGCCCCCTGCAGAGCATGCAGAGTTCAGCGGAGTGGATGTTGCGCATGGCTTTCTGCGGCGTGTTGTGACCATGCGTCTGCTCAACTGGTGGTCGCTCGGTATCGCTCCACAACTCACCCTCACTGAATGCCAAGCACAGCACTGCACCAGGTGCAAAACTTATTCATTGTTTTTCAGACCCGCGTCAGCGGGAATCTTCAAATGGACACGAACCCTAGACACGAACCCTGACTGGAATGGCTTGATGTCAATGGAAAGGCATCTGACCGTAGGCTTCCGCTGTCGTTCGCATGTCGCTGTGTTGAGGCCGTCAATTATTTGGCAGAGGCACATGACACTTGTTGTGTCCAGAGGTGCTGGCATTTACTGCAATCAATGCTCACTACACAGCCAAGGATAACATGTGTTGTCATCATGCCATGCGCTGCCCTATCGCGTGGGGCAACTCATGCAAAGGTGAATGCGGATGAGACCCTAGTTTGGTCCAAGGGTAGAAGGTATCTCCAGCCTGCTTGCATACCCCATACCTGCAGTGTCGAAATGCTTGAACAGGCTGGTTGTTCTGCGCCTGGGGCATCAAGTCGCCGCTTCACAGCTGGTACCAGTGGGATTGGGTGAGGATTGTCTGGTGCTCAATTCGAGCAATAAACGGACCACGCACATTGGACGCCCAAGTCAGGCACTGAAACCATTGGCATCTGACGTGGTGGCAAACAATATTCATTTGCCAATGTGCCATGTGCACGCCGAGGTCCCAAAACTCGAAGTCGGCAATTGAATAGTTCACATGGCTGCAAGTTCTATTCCATTTTCGCTTTTGATGTTTGACCTGGTGTCACAGGCAGCTGGAATTGTTTCAAGCATCTGTATGATGCTGATTGTCCTGACAGACCTGCTTCATGAGGGAGCACGTGGGATGAATCACATGGACAAATGTTTTTGCAATTTGCGAAAGTAGTTGATATTTGCGTTGGACGTGCTTCCTGGTGTGCACTCCCTCCTTGTAAGGAGTACAGGACCCACGGCGATGTGTGATCGGCACACCCACGTGGAGATCTCCCTCGTGGGGCTATGCATGACAGTCGGCCCATAGTCCGGGTACATAGTTAAAGAGGCTTCATCAAATCTCTAACACGATCATAGTGAGTCAGAGGCCCCTAGTGCTGGAGGCCATCTGCTATAAGAGTATACGACTTCGCTGAGCCATCAATAGTTTAGTTCCAAGGATGGCTACCATGCAAGCTTGTTTCGTGGGTTGCCAGAATTCATGTTTATTTTAATACCCCAAAGCTCGGCAGGACAGCCTGCGCTTAGGCCCTGGCTTTTCCTGCCGTGGCAGGAAAACCCCTGGCAAAATTATCTATCTGGCAAAACGTCGCCTCAAAACCATGCAAGATCGCAATACTCGTCATCAGCAGCCAACACAGGCAAATCATCAGAATCCTCCTCCCCGCCTTCCGACACCTCATTCAATGTCTCCGGGTCTAGGCCTGCCCTGTGACAGTTCTCAGCATCACCAGTGCTATTTGAATCTTCCTTCTGGGGAACAAATCCCGGGGGTTAGGGTTAGGGTTATCCAAAGTGACAGTGGCACTGTACTTCGAAACTCCGTTTCTTGCGGCTCCACAACCACCCAGGCAACAAGCCACGCTAAGGTTGCAGCCAGGAATAGCTGCCGGTATGACTCAAAAACTCCCGACAAACTCCTGCCATGGCAGAAATTGCTCCTCAAATATCTCCTGCCTGAGCAGCGGGAACCGGCCAGCTGGACCCCCTTGAATCTCCTGTCCCAGGACACCAGATGGGCTTCTATCACCACAATGCTGACACACGTTCTACCCCTTGAGAACCTGCATGGGATCAGCAAGTGATAGGCGCCACCATGCGGGCTGACTGTTCTTGCATGGCTTGCTAGCGTTTGCGCTTGGTGCATGTGGGCCCCACTGATGCAACTGTCCTGTCAGGCGCTCCCATGCTCGCTGGACCTGTTCAACCTGCGTTACGTGAGGAGAAACTCAGTCGTCGTAGGAGCCCTCTGATCATTTGAAATGCACGTGATTCTGGCGAATACCTTCATGTTGCCTCTTCAACCATGCGCGTGACAGGCTGGCAGGAGACGGCAAGAGTCTTTGCCACATCAAATCCAGCTCTTTTTCAAAACAGAAGTATGTGGGTACCTGATTCATTACAGCTGACTTGTAGACAAGCTGTCGTTCTTCGCAATTGACATCCAGGAAGGCATCTTGTGCCCGGAGCGAAGTGTGGCGGGAATATAGTCACCACTCCAAACTCGTGAAGAGCTGTCACAACAGCAAAATTTTGCATGTCATGCTGCTCTGGAGTTCATGAGTTTGTTCAGCTTCTGAGTGAGGAAGTCATGATGGGTCACGAGGACTTAGGCAGAGAGAGTACAAGTCTTTTAGCAAGGCACTGATGTGGCTCTGAAGCGCCTGGGTCTGTTCAGCCTGTGTTAATGCGAGGAAAAGACCAGTTCAGCGTGGGTACAGTAGGAGCCGTCCCACACCACGCCCATGGACACCCACTGGCAAAGACACACTGGAGCATCAGAGCTTGATCATGTTTGAGCTTGACCAATGCATGCTTGAAGGCCTAGGTCCCTGGCAGTACCTGGTGAAGAGCGAGGAACGGAATGGTGGCAGGCCAGGCATCGACCAAGGTTGCAGGACAAACGTATGAAGTGACTGCTCACCATGGAGCCATCTCTCTCATCGCAACCTCTCAATGCTTTAACGTGCTTGTACGTATTCATCACTAGGTCTAGGCCGAGATCGTTTCCTAGTTACACTTGTTGAGACACAGGGAGAGGTTCCCACAAGGGGCGCGTTTCGGAGGAGTAAACAGGCTCGAGGCCATTCACACTTGGAAATTGAGAACTTTGTGACCCCTGATAGCTGAACCTAGCAAGAAAAACAGTATGATGTGGCATGCAAGCGAGGCAAGCAGCCAGCAGGAGGGAACGCCTGCAACGCCTTCTGCGCATGCCCATGGTTGCCCACCAACACATGTTGCTTGTCACCAGCAGGCAAAAAAGAAAGTTTGCCAGTTCTGGGACAGTTTGTGTCTGTGATTCTCCGTTGTGATGCGATTGTTCGAGTGCAGCAACCCTAACCTGATGTTGTGCGGTTGTATGAGTGCATTGTTTTACCACGGTGTGTGGTGTTTGTGGGCAACGTTGAGCCACTTTAAATGGGGCATCACAAACATGTCCAGGCTAGCCAGTTCATCTGTCAGCAAGAATGGACACGAACTGCACTTTTGCCCCCATTGCAACCAGCACTCAGCAGAACTGGCAAACTTTGTTTTTTACAAGGGCCCGAACTGCCCATATTCTGGACTACCTTGCAGCGTAAGCATGCCTTGGGCCAGGACTACCACTGGCAGGCATTTACCCACATTGGCAGCGAAGCCAGCAGAAGGAGAATCCTTCACGGATGCCCACCAACACGTGTTACAGCAGTTGGCGAGAAGCTCGGACAAATCTGTGTCGGTTTTTTGGACCCCCACGACAAGCAATCGCACGCAACACATGAATACTTAACACGTCGATTCGTTTGCGTGCAGCCCAGCACAACTGCGAACCTGAAAGCTCGCCCTGATGATGATTCATGCCTGGCAGCTACCTCCAGAACACATACATACGCGCACACACCAGCAAGTGTGTAATTGAATTGTATAGCGTTTAGCCCCCAATTGCGCCACAAGTTGTGGAGTTCCTTTGAATCCTTGGAGATTGAAGCTAACTTCATGCAAACCCGGGTGTTCCAGCTGCAGCACCGTGTCCAACCTGCAACTCTATCCACGTTTCAAGTAATGCTTTGGGCAAACCTGCAACTGCCATGACATGCTGCTGCTGCTGACTCGGGTGTTTAGAGCGTCCTGATGTGGGGCGGGGCGCCACCCACGCTGTGGTGGGGCGAGCGAGGAGACCCAAACTGGATGACCGAACCGCCCACGGCGATGTTCTGCAGACAGGCACGTGGGATGGACGGGCGGTGAGTCCTCTGGATGCGAGACAGCAGGTGTTGCACCACAAGGCAGCACAGAGCTCGTCCTGACGATGATCTGTGTACCGTCCATCACATGCATCATGCCCATGTTTACGGCTTCTGCAGCAATGGGCCCCCTGCTCAGGGCAGCCAGAGCAGCCATGTCCACACAGTTGACCCGACTGTGCGACAATGCTGCTAAACCCGAGAGCTGTCCCTTTCATATGTACGTCTTACGAGTGGTGGGGCTTACACGCCTGGAAGCATAGTCGCCGCTTACGTCGTACTGCTTACTCTGACTCTTACTGCAAAAGTCCAAAGACCCCACAAGCGGTGACCATGCCTGGAAACGTGAAACTCCATTCGAAAACCTCCGGTTGACCGTTGTGACAGACTGCACCCCCTGTCTGGGCAGCACGTCAGCGTACACGATGCTGTGTCGGTTGGTCCCAACAACTCTACCTCTTCCATGAAAATCCATGATCATAGAAATCCAGTTCAACAATATCGAGGGATGGACTTGGGTGTGATAACTAACAGCCTTTCAGCTCACCTCCACAGGGAGCTCCATAAAGAAGGTCGTTGTCTGGTCTGCTTGGCAGTCGAAGAGTTCCTGCAAAGAACAAGCACAGAGCATCCACAGCTTTGTCCTCCTGCACATTACTTTGATACCCTGCCGCATTATCAGGTGGCCTGGTTCACAGTCGACGAGTTCCTGCACAGGGCAATCACAGAGCATCCAACAACAGCTCCCTGTTTGCGCTGTGCGAAGCAGCGCAGGTCTGCAGAATGAGAGCATGAGGGAACCAGAGCATATGCAATCGATCCATGAGCCAATCAGGTGTACTGAACTGGGTCATGTCATGACGCAGGGCACGCCAGTTGATGCTGGCTGTTGAGTGAAGGAAAAACAAGTGGTGACAAAGGCCTTGTTCCCCATCTAGGCCTTGTTCCCCATCTAGGCCTTGTTCCCCATCTAGGCCTTGTTCCCCATCT
>QAXH01004488.1:2556-18202 GCA_004335635.1 Chloromonas sp. AAM2 | reverse complement strand
TCCCTTTATCTAGTCTTTGGCCTTGACTTTTGCGGCCCCGTCCTGTTTTGCTTTGGGTTGGCCGCCTTGCCTGCTTTGTTCCTTGCTTTCGTTTTGCTTTCTTGCTCAGGGTAGGCCAGGGCGGTGCCTATCCCGTTCCGTGTCCTCTGACGGCTTCCCTGGTGTAAATACATACATATACAGTGCATGTGGGTCCCCCTGATGTGATTACTACGTGCAATGCCAGAGGGGGAACAAAGCGTGCCAGGCTGGTCTTTCGCCGTTGCAAGGACCTACAAATCAGCTCTCACATCTTGTTATCTCAATTGTGAAGAATTTAGGTTCGCAGAATCGTTTTCAAACGGTTGTTACGAACTTCAGATGAGAATACGGTAGTAGCAGCACTCAATGCACACTCCGACGCAACGCTTCACGGCTTGCATCGGTGTTTGATGAACCTCGCGGAGGTCTCGGACTTTGCCGTAATGAAGACTTGGTTTGGTTTGAAATCAGGATTTCTTACTGGTTCCTGGCAATTCCCTTCCGGGCAGCTTGCAACAGTTTGTACCAATCTGCCACCGATGTGCTAGCAGCAAAACTGGAACTTTACACAACAGAATACCTGACAACTGTTTGTACCAAACTAGTGCAATAATTGAAATGCCTGACTGCTTATCGTCATCAACAACTGCCAAGTCAAACGCAGCAAATCAATAATATATCTTCAAACAAGTTTAGTGTTCAACACATCGTCCATCAGCCAGCATTGCCCGTTGTGCAGTGCTGCCCTCAGTTCACTTGAGCAGTAGGTACCACAGTTTCTCCACAGAATCGAATTCAACAATATCTCCAACATCTGCATTCTTCCATTCGGCGACAGGCACAGTGGATGGGTTTGGCTGGCCAAGGGGGTTGTACATGTCAGGATCCCACTCAGGCTTACCGTCCTTCGCATGGTTGTCCCTTCCATTGCTTTGCAAACTGTCACATGCAGCTAGCTCATTGGCTTGTGTACTTAGCGATCATCTGGTTCAGCTTGTCTGGGTTAGCACCCACTAGAGTGTCAGCCAGCTGGCCATCCTTCCAGACCTGGAGGCATCAGGACACAACTTGCAGAACTGGATGAGGCCAACTGCTCGCATCCATGTTCCAAATCAGACAGAGATTCCGGATCAAACCACATGCATTGACATCATTGCAAGTCACGTGACAAGGCAGCAGACACTGCTGTCAGCTGTGCCAAGCATGGTCTTGACACGTAGGAATGCTAGCCAAAGAATGAGTTCACAGGACACAAGCTTCCCAAGTGCTCCACTGGAGTATCGTCTGTGCTGTTAATTGCAATCCACCTCGTACCTGAAATGTTGGCATAGCTGTGATGTTGCAGATCGTTGAGACGTCCTGCAGTGTGTAGGTGAGAGTAAACAAGTTTATAGCCCTTGAATCAAAAAGTCGTTCGATTGTGCACGATTCGACTAGCCATGTTTGTCGCCATGTGAATAAATCCAATATAAATCAGCCCAATCGGCTGATGACACATAGGTGGCGGCTGAGATGACACGTAGGTCCAACATCATAGGAGTCTGCTAAAAATGTGTGATTGATCCGGTGACACCTGCCTATGACAAGCTTTTGAACGAAAGAGGAGCTTTCACTGACATAAGCTTACGCCTTGCCCACAACTGAAGTCAGAGCGCAAGGGCTTCTATGTCCAGAAGCAACAACACAGGCTGTGCACAAACGTCCCTCGACAGACTGCGGCCACCTACCGGCATATCATCTACGTTGACCTTGAGGAAGACGCCTTTGTCTGCATTCTCCTCAGCAAGCTTAATGAACTGAGGTGCAATCATCTGCAAGCATGATAACGACGGCATGGGGTGGTGTGGCACAACACGACAAGCTTGGTACGCCAACATACTGGCATGCATGCACACGGTGCTATCAGGACTGCTCTGCCTGGGTTTCGTGAGGAGGCACCCAGCTAGCCCAAAGGGACACTGTCAACTTGAGCAGTGACACGATGTGCAGCAAGGATCGAGGCATGAACATGAGAGTGCATGAACAAGTGCTGTCAGTAATCTGAACAGAAGGCACACTTGCAGTGCGCCTAGTCGTATTGTTTGGGCTGCATCTGGATTCCTGACACTGCTTCGCTCGTGGCCTGCCACAACGCAGGTCTCCTTTGATTACCTTGCAAGGCCCACACCCTGCATGCACCATGCCAAGAACAAGGGTTGAGCTTCCGACTGACTTGAAGATCTTTATGCGCAACTAGGGTCATGACTCTATCTGACTCACAATCAGCGAAGAAGTCCACGAACACTGGCTTTGAACCAGCGTTTTGAAGAGAAGCGTGCCAGTCTTCGGTGCTCTGCAGGTCAAAAGCGGCACAACGTTAATTGCAAGCACTTCGCGACCTAAGTTGCATCGGGTCAAATGCAGCGCGAAACAGGGCAATTGTACTTACGGTGACGACTTTGACGGCTCCGCCCATTTTCTGAGTTTGTCCGGCGATGAACTCGTAAGAGTATCAAGATGACTGCGATTGCTCAAATCTCTCAGCGATGCGCCGTTTTATACCAAACGCGACCTGTCTCAGCACATCAGGATTAGCTTGGCTCTCGTGGTCAACGGTTGACCGTTGCAACCACCTTGTGAAGTTCCAGAACATAAACATATACGTATTCAGATGATCAGCAGCATGTATCGTATCTCTTGAACAATGCAAGGGGAACAGCCCCCGACAATTATAAGTTTGCGGTAAGTTTGTACGCGAGTTTGAAATTGGCCAGTCCTGTTTGACCTTCAAACGGACGTGGAGAGTTCCAGAAGACAGCTGTACTAACGTTTTGATCAGGAGCATTTCTCTTGTCTTTTTCGTAATGTGTGGGGACTGCAGTCCTCCAGCAATAGATTTGTTTTTGTTGTTAGCAACGCCATGGCGTTATTTGTTAGTTTGCATTCGCGCAGTAGACTGGCTGGCGCTTACACGGTTATTGAACCTTGGAACGATGTCAGGAACTACGTGCCTGTAACAAATAGAAGGCCAAGGATTTATTTTGTTGACGATATCACAGGGCACGCGTGCTCCGTGGAGGCCAGTCTCAACTGACTCGATGCCAGATTTCTCAGACTGCTGATGCACGAGCCTGTGCTGTGCTTCGGTCAGTTAGCCCCAAAACAAATTGCCCATTGCTTGCCTTTTCTTGTTTTCTGCGCTTGATCGCCAGGCAATCCTACGACAACGTACTATTACATGAATCTCCGTAGGTGTTATTCGTCAGCCAACTCGAGCTTGCTAAGTCACGGTCAGTGCAATTCCTAGGCGCCAACCACCAGCCCGGCAGGACCCGTTGAAGTGTTCGTCACGAGCGGTCTAAACCCTAGCTCCTCGACGGGGATGCCAAACTCTGCCAGCTTCGCTTCGTACACGCGAATGAGGTCGTTGTGCGCCTTGGACACCTTGGCCACGTCGTACTGCAACGCGCGGATGACCGCATTCTTGTTGTCCATCACCTCTTCAAGCCGGTTGTTAATAGCCTGCGCAAACGGAGCCAACAGAGATTGCGAGCGCAATGAGTACAATCAAGCGACGTAGCCACGAAGAGGGATCGGTCCTACCCTGATGCACGGAGGCCTGCACGGCGCATCTTCCAATGCGGCAAGAAGACCGGCAGCGGTTGTGTTTGCACATGCCGACCACTGAACGGTGTCTTGACCGCAGCGAGCTTGTTTGCTGATCCTCCACGCCCTGATCCCCCGAAACACCCACCTGCAGTGTGGCCGGTTCCAGGTTCGCTGCCGTGAGCACCTCCGCCAGCTGCGCCTCCTTCATCTCCAGCTGTTCGGACATGGCCTCCAGACGTCGCTCGAGCAAGGCGCCCTTGAGACCGCTCTTCTGAGCTACCTCGTAAATGGAGGCCTCGAAGCGCTCGTACAGGTCGTCACGCTCACCCTGCAAGTCAGCACCCGTTGGCGGGCCCAGTGAGGCTGACGTTGTCCTTGCGGCTGCTTGCAGTATACTAGAACTCATGCCGTTTTGAGCATTGATAAGACAGTGCCGGTCCTGTAACATGGCGAGCTTCAAGGGTCCCAAGGTCCACCTGCTCTCAACACACTGGCATCCGTTACCCAGAGATGATGAGAGCGCACCAGAAAGCGCTCTCCTGACTTGGCTCAAGTCATGCATGCACTTTTGATATAGTCAGGGGGCCTCACCTGGACCTTGCCGAATCTCTGCTGCAGCACCTCCACCTCCCACTCCAAGTTCTTGTTCTGCTTCTCACTGGCAACCAGGCGAGCCTGCACGCACGAGGAATCACACTAACTCAACTTTGTCAACACACATGCGGTTTTTCAACTCAACTGTCAACTCAACTCAACTCTGTCAAATCGCCAGCACAGGACCATCCAACCATAAATCTGCACTAACCAAGCTTGCTGCTTAACTCTCACACAGCTCCGGTAGCCTGTTGACCCTCACACCACACATTTGACGACATTGTTTACCTTTGTCTGTGCTAGGCTCTGCTTGTCCTTGTCGTAGTTGGCCAGCGCCTGCCTGAGGGCCTCCACCTCCTTCAGCGCCTTGCTCAAGGGCTCACTCAGACGCTTGTTCTCCTGGGCGATCTCGTACATCAGCTTCTCGTTCTGCAGTCACATACACATCACAATTCAATACGGCAAATGTGGTCTTTGTATAAAGCAAACGAGCAGGTGGCAGGTCACATGTTTGCATGGATACTGCCCTGCAGGAGCATGTGGCTAGGCTGCTGGATTACCTGGACGTCCCGATCATCATCTTGCTCTTTACCTTCTTCACCTACTAAGTTGGTGGGAGGATTTTCTGCTCTGTGCTACTGTTCTGTAACGGACAGTGCCTTTCAGTCGCATGGCACAAGTGTGTTGGAACATACCACTCCCTACCTGTGCCTCCCTCTTCTTCATCTCTGCCACGTCCTCCTTGAGCGTCTTGATCAAGTCCAGGTTGTTGTGTGTGATGTCGTTGTAGTAGTTCTTGATCTCTGTGTCAAGCAAACATGGGTTCGTGGTTGACCTGGAGTTGACCTAGGCTTGCGGCGCACACACACAAGTCATTCAGCCACAGCTTCCATCTTCCACCCAAGATACAGCAGGCATCCAGCGTACATTCAAATGGTGGCTATAAAAGTACGACCTGTCCGCCGGGCTCCGTACGTCAGTATCTGCGAGCTACTACAAAGGTAGCAAAGCTGGCGCAGCACTCACTCTGGCTGTTTTCCATGTTTGTCGCAACCTGGTTGCCACTCACCTGCAAACGCCCTTTCGTGCTTCTTCATGAGCTCGTTGATGTGCGAGTTCTTCCGCTCCTCGATCTCATGGATTTCCTGTTTGCGCCGCAGCTCGAGGTCGTCGCGCAGCATCTTCATCTTCTTCTCGTATTTTTGTTGCAGCTCACGAGCCTGGGCAAGCAGACACGCGTCGTAACACTCCCCGTCAGCCAAACTTTTGACGTGCTAGCGACATCACAGTTGCAGTCAGCCAACCCTAACAATTCTTCTCATATCCCCGCCATCACCACGCCACCACTGCTGTCCCCGGCAGAGCCACGCCTCCTGTTTCCTGTCCCTGAACAGGCAAAGCACAGCCTTACGTTCCCCGCTGTTCCCCCTCCCTGCCCACCTGAAGCTCAAACTCTTGCCGCAACTTGGTGATTTCCTTGGCGTGCTCCAACTTGAGCTGACGGATGATGTCTTGGTTGGCAAGCTCCTGAACAGCAGCACACGGCAAGGTACACTCGGTTACTAAAGCATGAGGTGCGGCCCGTTAATGCACGCATGCACAGTTGCCATGTTGCTGACACGCTGTGGCCCGCAGTCTGCTCAGATCCTCGAGCGTTGCTCGGTGATGCATGCACGGCTACCAGTCCAGGTCCATTTTCAGAGCCAAGCAACACTACACTAGAGGCCTATCCCTGACAACGGATTTCTCCAAGCGCCAGCCAGTAATTCCGCCATTCTGTTGGCAGTGCGTCTTCTCCAGCCACCCAGCGCCAAATGGCACCCTGTCCTAGTGCGTTTTGTGGTCTTCCTGATTGGCACGGTCCACCCATATCTGGGCAATCTTGCCGAGCTGGTGACCTTACCAGCGTGTAGTAGCTGTTCTGTTCCCACCCAAACCCTAAGTGGTGCCCCCACCCAAACCCTGCTCAACCGGCACCTCACTGCACCGTACCCTAACTCATACCCTATCCCAGTCACCCTTGTTGACCCCTTTCCTCACCTGTTCCTTGAGCACCAGCTTCAGGTTCCTCTTGTCCTTGCCCAGCTCGCCCTCCCGCTTCCTGAACTCGTCCTGCTGCAGCTTCAGCGCCAGCTCCCCGTCGGCCTTGAGAGTCGTGATGTTGTTCTGGTGCTCGTACAGCAAGTGCTTGACCTTCTGCTTGTAAACCTTGATCTCGACCTGCGAATGTGTCAACAATGCGTGCAAGAGCGTGGGTATGCCAGTTCTACGAAAGATGCCAACTGTAAATTCCAATCCAACGGGCACACGTTTTCAAGCTGATGCCAAGGCTTGTGATTGCCCTGCAATGCAAGTGCTACTGTGGGGCCATGACATGAACTTCAGACTCAGGTCTTAAAGTATGCAAGTCAGCACACAGCGCCACCAACTCCATGTATGCCCTGGCAGCAATCACTACCCGCCCTCAGGCAACGTGATGGCCTGCTTCCACGTTCGCAGTTCAGCGGCATATACCTTGGAATCAATGTAAATGTCTGATGAAATCGGGTGTGCAAAGCTGCTCTTGTCCGTTGCCATGCCTGCCTCTCATGCTCCAAACCTGCCCCATTGGAGGGCAAACCACATGTGCATGTCCAGTGGTTACCTCTCAGCTACAATGGCATGCCCCTAGACAAACTGGAAATTTGCTGCAAAAACGCGTGCACTGGCTGTCAGCCATCCAGTTTTCTCCTCCCTTGTAAGCAGCCAGCGCGCCTGTCCCCACCTGATGCCTCTCCTCCATCTCCTCCATCTCCCTGTCCTTGTTGCGCAGCTCAGCGCGCCTGTCATCCAAGTCCTTCTTAGTAATCTCCCAAAAGGCATTGATCTTGTCCTGCGGCCAGGCATGCGTGGCAAGAGCGCTTTGCTAACACCGATTGTGAACAGCCCGCTGTGTGGTGCGTTCAGTTTGCAATAACTAGCCTTGCGTGCCACTGTGAAGGCACATGCTGACTGGCTGGGCGTGTGCACCATGTGCCTGACGCACCAGGCGCACCAAGAGGCCATGCGTTAAGTGGCACGAAGAGGCCATGCGTTAAGTGGCTTGAAGAGGCCATGCACAGTGGCCTGCCCCATGCTTCCAAGGTGAAGCGCCAGCGCTAGCCGCGTGGGCTCTTGAGGAGCCGACCCAGATGGGCGCTTGCGGAGAGACAACTGTTGACAGGCATGCAAAGCATGGACGCACCCGCTCTAATTGCATGTAGTTGCGGTATTCCTCCTCCTTGTTCTTCTCCTTCTCCAGGGTTGTGATTTTCTGATTGAGCTCCTCCACTGAAGCACCCTCGACATCCCCTGAAGGAGGTCCATCTTTCTTCTTGTCCTGCAGGTGCCCAAAGATGGATGCAGCAGGCGTCATGATGGCATGTGCCAGTGCAACAAGGCCTGGCGTGCGTCTTGCTCTCGGCTTGACTCGGCCGTGCTGAAGCACACCATACCTTCTTAGGTGCTGCCTTTTTCTTCGGCGCCATCTCGGCCTCCGCTAAGGCTTACGCCTTCCCAAAACCCGGGCGCGGCTGACACCCCGTAGATTGCCCAAGAGGTAAGCACTAGCGTAGCAGGATTACTCTTGCTATTCTTAATAGCTGGTGAGCTATGCAGATGAAGTGTCACAAAAAGCCCAATGTACGGCTCTTTTGAGGATGTAGCAAAAACTGGCCGGCTTCCGAATCGCAGGTGCACCGTGAATAAGAGTACAACTTGGGCGATACTACGGATACTGCAGTCGTGCGCGTTCCCATACCTCAGTCGTTAGCACGTGACCGGAAACCGCACCTGGTCGCCTTCTTGCATCTCTGCGTGATGCGTGCTTCCGGGAAGCCCGACTACATCGCCATGTTGAAGCTTCTGCCTCTAATTTCCCAGCTTCGCCAGTTTCAGGCAGTTTGTTCGGGGCCGCATGCAAGCTCGTTGCTACATCAGGCCGCCGCTGCATGCACAAGCACAAGCACAAGCGCCACAGCCAACCAGCCATCCATTGGCAGTGATGATAGGGCATCATCGGGAGCCCGATGCTCAATCAGCGGTTGGTCTACCCTGGCTGGAGTGGGCATGCTTCACTGCAGCCACCGACTGTTCAGCTCTGTGGCCCAGATGCATGCACCTGACTACGCAGTTGGGTTACACAACCTTAGAGACAATCCGGGCGCACTCAAAAAGGTGTGGCTCATTCTGTGCATCTTGCAAGACAGCAGATCATACCAGGGTTCTACACCTTATTCGTGTTTGCATGCCATAGCACAGCGTCATCCTGGCCTAGTATGCACGTGCATGCAGGGAATCCGGCTTGGTCGCGGTGATCGTGCACGGAAAGGCAACTACTCTGGCCGAGGCATGAAAGGTCTTAAAGCAAGTGAGTGTCTTCGTTCTGCCCACGCACCACCACCAGGTATTGGAAAACCCTGGCAGCACAGCGCACTTACTGACTTAGTGATGTTTTTTACGGTTGCAGGGGGACGAGCACACATCCTGTATGATGGCGGGCAGCTGGGCTTGCTCAAGTTTCCAATCACACGAGAGCGGCCATCGTGAGTGAGAAACAAATCGTTGCCATGAATTGACAGGGTGTGTGAGCAGTCAACAGTGATGAAGCAAGCCTGGTAGTCATAGTAATGAAGCAAGTTGTTGTTTGCGGTTGGCTGCATGACCTTGGATGCCGAGCACTGTTTGCGGTCCTTGCGTCATCAGTTCAAGGTGCTGCTTGGTCCGCTTGACAACATACGTCTGTGATTGCACATTACCTGCATCTGTGGCTTCGCCTCACAAACCATATGCAAGGTTCGGAGCTGGAAGCACAAATGCATGTGCATGCCTGGCAAGGCACTCATGCCTATCCTTCTACTTGATGCACAGGTACGAGGTGTTATACAACCAGTTGGGCATCAGTCGAGTCATTGAGTACATCCAGCTAGGCCTACTGGATCACACACAACTCATAACCATGAAGGTAAGCAGGAAAGGCCGGCAAGGTTGGGTCAGTGGGCACCGACTGGACAGCAACACGGCAGCAACAGCAGTGTTCAGTTCATGTGATCATTCATGTCCTGCAGCTGCGTTTGCGATGTTGCAGTGTTTGCGTTGCATTGTTCAAGACTGGATGTGTGCAGTGCACGATGTGCATTGGATGCCACAGTGTCTGCATGTTATTTCCAGCGTGCCCAGCATTCTCTGGTGAGCGCCTTTTGCTGAGGTGCTGGTGACTCAGCAATTTCGAAAATGCAGTACAGAGGAAGAGAATGCGCTGCCTGCATGCCATCCGAGGTAATCTCTCAGCTGCAAACATGAGGTTGATTCCTTTGTGAGCAGATGTGTGATGATGTCCTGCATCATTGCGATGTTGCGATGTTTCTGTTGTTTAAAAGTGGATGTGTGCCCAGTTGTTCCATGCCCATGTGCCCCACAGGACCTGCAGGACTGTGGATGTGTCATGAACGATATCAAGTACGGAGTGCTGCTGTACGGCCAGGTAAGTGAAGGTGGTGCAGTGCTTCCCCGCTTGCTGCACGTGGTGTGAAAGTCGTAAAGGCGACAGAAGAAAAACAAGCACAGGATCAGTGCAGGAGTGTGCACAATGCTGCTTACCTGCTGGATGCATGGGCTGTGACAATGATGTAACGGAGACTATCCAAAGTATCGAGCTGGTGTGTCCCATTTCCTTGTGTCCTATGCCCTTGTCCACCATGTCCATTTGTTCCGTGATTGATGTGCGTCATCCCAAACACGGCTGTGCGTGGCTCTGCAGGCCGCCGGGGCGATCAGCTTTCCCATGCACATCCAGGTGTGTGCGACAAAGCAGATACTGGGAAGCAACAGGTCAAGCAGGGTCAGCTTACGGATTGGGGGGGTCTAGCAATGTACGTGTGCCGTGTGGTCGCTGATCACATCTCGGTTGGTTGCGTGTGGCCCTGACAGATGGCAGGGCGCAGCGCTTGTCGCACATGATTGGCCGTGGGACGCCTGTGCATGCAACATCCGTAGCTGCACCCGGGGCTACAACCCTGCACAATGCATGCCACAGTGTCATCCATGTCCCTGTTTGTATATAGGCTGTGCTATCCATGGTAGGTTCAGCGTGTGTCTGTCGTCACCCTGGCCTGTGAAATGCATGCTGCCTGTGAAGTGCATGCTGCCTGTGATGCGTCAAGGGAAGTGCCAACCCGAAGGTTGATGGAAACAGTACCCGATGAAATGTGGTACATGTAACAGCCAGGACTATGTTAATTTTGTTACATGTGAAGTGCATCTTTGCAGGTGACAGCATGCGACCCCAATGTGCGAGAGGCTATTGAGGCCGCAGGCGGCTCGGTCACACGTGTATACTACGCGGCAGACGGACTGAGAGCACTGCTGCACGTAAGTAAAGAGTGCCAATCAAATATGAGAACGATCAGCTACCTGTATGTCACTATCAGGCGTTACCGTCATGCTTGATGTGCCTTTGCAGGTGATGTTTGTGCTCACCACGTTTCTGTTCTGTGTGGCCTCTTTTGAGTGCATGACAGTGTTGAATTGAATGAGCTTGTCTTGTCCTCTGCTGTGCTTTGCTATGCAGCCCGAACAGTTCCTAAGCCGTGGGTTGCCACTGCCCCAGCCACCACCAGGCTGGCATCCAAAGCACAATGGCAAGTTCGATGCTGTGGGCCAGCTACCACCCTCACACAAGCGGCCGTCCTTGCTGCAGGCAGCTAAAGACAGACCTACTACAGCCCAGTCTGCAGCATGACGGTAACTGCAGCAAGCAGGGCTTACATGACCAGAACCTGTAACTGCCAAAACAAAGGCTTGGCTGGGGCGATTTGAACGCAGCTTGACGTTTGGGTCGAGAACAACGCTCAAATTTGTTTTTCGTGTTTTTTTGGCAACGTTTTTCTCCATGATCAGACTGCGGACATGTCTGTCAACTCACACAACCTGATTAGTTGCAAACTCCATCTTGAATGCTTCCCACTCCTGACAGCACTGCAGAATGTGAATCAAACGAAAGCAATCAGTTGAATGCCATGTAATCTGCATCAAGTGCGGTAGTGAGCAATTACAGCACATTAAAAAAAAGAACTGGCAAACTTATTTTTGCTGGTCTGAGGGCTAGTCCGCAAGGGTGGATCTATTCACAGTAACGCAGTGACGCTTCTTCGCCTTTGCACGTTCTTTGATTGATTTGTTACATCAGGAAGCCGTTCAAGGACGCGGGAAGGGATGTGTACCGCCCTGGCCTTACTCTGAGCATGAAAATACAAGAAAGGCAGAAGCAGGCCCAAAGGCAGAAAGGAGGCAGCCGGCTACGAAAGAAAGAAAGACCAGGGAAACAGAGCACAGAACGCACATGCAAAGCGCGACAGTCAAGCGGACCATGAAAAGAGTTCAAGCGTACCAAGAAAAGAGTCCATGCGAGCCATGAAAAGAGTCCATGCGTGCCAGTGAAATGTCCATGAGAGCCAGAGATGAGTCCATACTGGCCAAGAGATGAGTTAAGCGCTCGCCACAAGCGTGCTAGTCACAAACATGTCAAAAACACTGTAGGCTGCCGCAGCCCAGACGCAGAACATCCTCCTCCCCTTCAATTTTGACAGCCTGATGGCCCTGCAGCTGTGAGGCGTTCCCAAGCAGTGCCCAGAGGCTCTGCTTATGCTTGAATTCCTCAGGTGGCAGATGCACGCTGCTGTGCCAACCGCCCCACAGCCTGGCACGCAAGGCACATGCATCATGTGTAGACAGGTGAACCAGGACAGCCCGCTTGCCTGATGACCTGGCCCGCAGTGCATGAGCGCCTTGAACAGGCACAGTGGTGTCCATGGCACTCTGGAGGGCTTGTACAACGACCTCAGTAGCCGTATACATCTGTAGCGGGAGCGCTCAAACGTGCTTTCCAGTGCCAATCCGGTGCGCTTTGCTCATGCCTAGCACCAGCGTGTGCTTTGCAGCTCAGCCCAGCACCAGTTGCAGCAGCCTGGACCGCACTTGCTGCATGAGCTGTTGCCGCTGTGCAAGTAGAGCTGCAAATACCTGTGGGCAGAACAACAATAGATGGGCAAAACAACAATGTGTTTGAAATGCTGTCCATCGGATCCTTATCTGCACGCCTGAGGTCAGTGCGATGTCGATGCCCCAGTCCAAGGTGGACAGTGTTCCTGTGTAGAAGATGAAGCCGTGTGCCTGTGTGGTGATCATGCCAACACTCTCTGTCTGGTCTGCTAAAGCGTTCTGAACCATTGGAACCAAGGGAATTCAAATCAAGGGTTGACGGGCACAGTCATGGCAAAAACCAGACCATCCAGATCACCCCATCACAAACAGGCTGCAACTTTGGGCTGCAACCAGAAGCCAACACACCAACTCTTAGCTGAACATGAAGTAAGTGGCCAGCCTACTCTCTGCCATTCTGCCCCCTTTCTTGCCTCACCTGCTCCGGTTCCCGCACAGTACCGTACATGAGTTGGTAGAACTGTTGTGATGTCACTGGCCAGCCAGGCCCAGGACCCTGGCCCTGCTCATCCTGCAACCACATTCCCTGCTGGTAGGGTTATGGCACGTAAGGTGACAGACCTGGGTTCAAATTCATGGGAGGGGTTCCAGACTTGAAACAGGCCTATGCATGTTGACATTTGATCCATTTCTGTCTGACTTGTCGGACGATACAGATGTAAAAGATACACTCACTCACTCACTCACTCACTCACAAGCCCCTGTCTGCCGAGCAACAGGTTTAGGGTTAGGGCTAGCCCCAAAGGCCGTGACGACAGTTGTTTGCGTCAGATCACTATCTTCCCATCTTGCCTAGCTTGTCACTGTGCTACTCGGGCAACGGCATAAACAGGCTGTGACGTCGGCATCACAGCTCACTTCTGGGAAATGATGAAGGAATCAAAAGCTCTTTAGATTTGCGCAAAACCCAGTTTGATATGACATGCAGATCTCAAGAACTCTCAAGTCTACCGTTGGGCAACATAATTTCGCTCTGCCACACCCCAGAGAACCCTCGGCGATCTAGCCTGGCTTGATTACACACTGCTTTGGTGACTACCATTACTATACAGCTTGCAAACAGTGCGCACTCACAGTGCAGAATACCCCTTGCTCCTCCGCCTCTTCAAGCTTGCTCGTCAGGAGGTAGGCAGCCAGAGGTGTCAGGGAGGCAGCAGCGGCACCGGCACTGTCACCATCACTGCCACCAGCACCATTGCCACCACTGCCACTAGCACTGTCACCATCACTGTTTACACCACTGCCATTGCTACTGCTGTCACCAGTCCCGCTTCTACTACTAGCCCCGTCAGCAAGCTCAGCACGTGCTGATAGCAGGCGTGCCACGACAGGCGGGCAATTCCTGCTCATCACATGCATCACGTGGACTAGCTCAGCAGGGCTCAGGGCTGCGAGTATGCATGCCACTGGATCTGGCTCCAGACCCCATGAGTTCATGTCACTTTCCCGGTGGGTGGGAAGTACATTTGTTTTTGTGCCATGGCCTTCAGTCAGGGGAGGAGTGCTTAGCAAGGCAGGGGTGGTTAGTGCATGGCGGCCTCTGAGAGGCAGACCGCATGGGTCATGCATGGCTGGGCTCAGCCACCCACACAGCTGATGCATGGCGGACTGTTCCCGGTGTGACAGTACTGTCAGCCCAGCACCCATGCGGCAGGTGGGTGAAGGTCGGCCCTCCCATGCATGTGCGGCATCTGCATTGCCAACAGCAGGTTCGCCCGTGCCCTGCGTACCCTGACCTTGCATTTCCTGCTGCTGCATGCCATTGCTGCTACCCTGGCCTCCTGTACCAGCGTCTGGCTGCGCAGGGCGAGCCATGGATATCACAGGCACGTCTTGACACATGGGCACACAGCCATCCGGTTGTTGATGGGTTTGCGTCAGATGCACTACTGAGCCGCCCTGATGCACCCAATCGCTTTCATGTGCACCGTCAGCAGTGGCGGATGTGGGGTTGTGTCGGTGAGGTGGTTGCTGTTGGGTTGTGTCAGCGGGTTGTGGCGGTTGAGAGGTGGTTGGTGTTGGGCTGTGCTGGGTTAGGTCTGCGTGAGGTATGTTTGCCAGCAGCTGCTGCAGCATGGCTCCCATAGCGTGAGCTGCTGTGAGGCGCAGGGAGGCGTAGGCCTGATGGGGCTGGGCAGGTAGGAGGGAGCCGAGGGCGGAGGGCCACCAGAAGTTGACGGCTATGGTGAGATCTGCAGGGCGGGAGTGCGACCTCACACAGAACCTGATATGGTGGTTTCAGTTTGTGATAGTCGCTCTTACAGCCTATGAGGGGACAGTGTGCAGTTGCACTAAGCACCACCGTACCGTACTGAAATGATAGGCGCGCACATGTGCTGATTTCAGATCGTCAAGTGCCCCACATGCAGCAGCCCTGCTTATTCTGGACCAAACACTTATTCGAAAAGTGCTGCTTTAATTTGTACAGGTGCCAGTGGACTAAGCTTGATGAGTTGCCTCCTGCACTTTCCAACACAGGGTGGTCAGTCCAAAGCATGTGTGCACTTGCATGTGACCCAGATAACATGCTCTCCTGCTCACCTGTGCTGTCCACTTGGTGCCAGTAGCCGTCTGGTATGAACAGGGCATCGCCCGCCTGTGCAACAAAAGCCGAGACAAATTGTTTGACACAAGTTTCAGGTATATCTGATTGACTGTTATTGAGTATGGAAACTCCCCTTTGGCAATGCAATCCATGTTTCGGAGACTTCACAGGCATCAAAAGCAGGCCTACGCATCTTGACCTTGGGATATGCCACAAGGTGTGTAAAGCATAGAAGTTCAGTATGCCAGGCACGCGTATGGTTGAATGGTGCGGCTCAGATTGGTGAAGTCATTGAGCATGTGACCCGCATGCATGCATGTGTCCTACGTGCCTGTTCAGGGCTCTTACCTTGAGGCTCACTTGCTGCCTGAACTGAGTCGCATGCCTGTGCAAACACAACACAAACACCACTCTACGCATGACAAGTACAAATAACTGAGGTGCACAGAGGGTGCTCGCTGGTGATGACAGTGCATTTCACATTCTACAGTCGCACATTGGCACCAGACAAACACTACGCACCTGTAAAGCGGCTGCTGATCATAGTCCGGTGCAGCAAAGTTGACGCAGCTGTGGTTGGCGCTGTCGCTCGCCAGTGGTGCGGGGTAAAGGAAGGGCGTGGCGGTGGACGGCCACAGGCTGACCTGGGCAGAATCAGCATTAAGCAGCATGGAGGGATCAGCACCTGTGCGCATGTAACGTGGAACATGGAGGGATCAGCACCTGTGCGCATGTAACGTGGAACATGGAGGGATCAGCACCTGTGCGCATGTAACGTGGAACATGGAGGGATCAGCACCTGTGCGCATGTAACGTGGAACATGGAGGGATCAGCACCTGTGCGCATGTAACGTGGAACATGGAGGGATCAGCACCTGTGCC
>QAXH01004482.1:30538-41744 GCA_004335635.1 Chloromonas sp. AAM2 | reverse complement strand
GCTGTTCTGCAGCCACAGCTGACGCGTGCTGCTGTTCTGCAGCCACAGCTGACGCTTGCTGCTCTGGTGCCTGCTGCTCTGGTGCCTGCTGCTCTGGCGCCTGCTGCTGTTCAATCACAACTGGTGCCTGCTGCTGTAGTGCCTGCTGCTCTGGTGCCTGCTGCTCCGGCGCCTCCTGAGCTGGCATCAGCTGCTGATCAGCCGCAGATACCACTTGCTGCCCTCCAGCTGCCGCTACCGCTGCCACAGCAGCTGCAGACCCGGCTGCATGCCCAGGCATGCCAGGCACATCAGCTTCAGACGATCCGTTCCTGGGTGTGCTTTCCCTGGGTATGCGCACCCACTGCTTTGGCTGCACCCACTGTGGCCCCTGCTGCGCATTGGGCCAAATGTAACCACCGTACGCCCCTGTCGGTTGCTGGTACATTTCCATCCCTTGCTGGTGATAGTAAGGCAAGCTGGAATTGGAATAGGCAGAAGTGCCATAGTTCGAGTAAGGGTTGTATTGGCCATGAGCATGTGCAGGCCATGCTCCGCTGGTGTGTGCCTCCCATTGATTCCAGGAAAGCTGATGATTGTAACCTGAGCTGTCATATGGTGCATGTGGAAATGTTGCATGGGGTTGGTAATAAGGCACAGCGTGGGACAAAGCGGGATCGGCGATGGCGGGAGCGGTGGCGGGTGCGGACGGGCTTGCAATCACGCCTGACTGGCTTGTGTGTAGCTTCTCTGCAGCGCTGGGTGAGCTGGCAGCTGGGCTGGTGGCAGCTTCAGCTGGAGGGCTTGGCTGGCGCTGGCTGGCCGGCTGGACTGGAGCGGTTGGGGAGCGGATGGCAGCTGGCGGACTGGCTGGACTTACCGGGATTGTTGCTGTGATGCGTTTGCGGGATGCCGCAACTGCAGCCGCAATTTGAGCTGCAACACTGTTCTGTGCAACATCAGCACCAGCACCAGCACCAGCAATAGCACCAGTACCAGCAGTACCAGCAGCACCAGCAGCGGCTGTGCTAGGTGCCTGTGGACTGCCTAGGACCGCAGAGCAACCGAACTGTGCCGTTGGCTTGTCGGCTGGTGTGTTAGCTTGCACCGTTCCCGCAACCACCCCCGCGTCCACTCCCACTCCCAGGTCAGGGGGCTCCTGAGCCTCCCCGACCGCACTCGCTCCTGCCACATCCACATCCATTTTCTCAAGTTTTACAGGGTCCAAGGCCGACAACCCAGCTGTTGTATCTGGAACATTTTCAACCGCCGCATGTGCCCCGGCTGTCTTTGATGCATGCTCTAAGGCGAAGGCTGCAGCTTCTGTGGCCATCATTGTGCCGCGCTCCCGCTCAGCCTCCAGCTCCGCTTGCGCAGAAGCCAAGGCTGCCTGCATGGTTGTGCGTTCGGCCTGCAGCACCAGAAGCAAACCCAGCTTTTGCATGCATGTTAGCTACCTTGAACTGATTATCCTTAGCAACACCCTGCCGCACATCAAACCTGAGATAAGCAAAAGACCAACCAATCAAGAATCTGACGCATTGCGGTCCCAGCGCCTAACGCAAATGCAACAGAGCCTGTTCACGTAGCAATGTCCGTGGGCTCGCTGTGACTTACTGTTGCTGTCTACAAACCACCTGCCTGCAGTGTTTTGTTGGCATCCCGACACGCCGCCAGTTCAATGGTAAGCCGCAGCCTGGCCGAGCGCAGCTTCGTCGTATCTTCCTCACACGCCGCCTTGTGGGCCTCCATGCTAGCCTGCAGGTCTCTTAGCTTGTTTGTGGTGGCCTCGGCCATTGCGCGGTCGTTGGCTGCTCTGTCGGCCAGGGGCTTGAACACATGAACCTACAGTGTACCACATAAAACAGGCTCGGTACAGATGCAGGATTCATCCAATTGTATTGGGTGCAATGCAGCGCACAGTGTGTGTAGTGTGCGAGGTACAGGTCAGGGCTCGTCAAGTAGTCTGAAGTGCAGGATGGGGCATGTGCCTTACAGGAATGTGTACCAATGGCTGACCAACAGCCGGACGACTTTCTATCAATTCTCATGCCTATGATCGTGTGTCCTTCCAGAGGGCCCTGAACTCTGCATGTGCTTAATTTATGGGGTCATCATGCCCTTGCTTGGTTTAGGATGGTGATGTTGGCTGCTGCTGATCGCCTAGCTGGTTGGTTCTGCGGTACCGTGGGTTTAACCATGATCAGCTATGTAATGATGATGATGAGGATGATGATCTTGTGTCTGCCCACCCCCTGGTGTTGTTGGTCCAAGAGTTGAGAACCCAAGGCAGCACCCAGTCACATCTGCTGCTGCAGCTTGTGGTGCTCAACGGGTGCACACTGGTACCTTGACAGATTGCTTACGAGAGCCGTTGTTAAAACTTTGCGCACGGTTCAGCGAAGGCCGTACCTGTTTCTCCGCCGCCTGCAGCGCCTTGAACTGCCTCTGCAGGTCCTTCTGCAGCGCATCCGCCAGCCTCCTCGACTCATCCAGCGACTTAGACAGCGACTCACTCTGCGGGGCGGGACATGTGTGAGCCGATTGCTGCAAGAGCTTGGCTCGAGTGCGAGTGCTGCCGACAGACAAGCATAGGACGTGCTCGTAGGATGCGGTTATGGCGAAGGCGTCAACACAACTGCTACCTAACAATTGCTATCCAACAATTGCTGTCCATCAGGGGGTTGGATACTAACTGCACAAGAGGAGCCAGAAAGGACTGGGGAGATTGCAGGAAGGCTTGCCAGACAGAACCTAGATGTACTCAGTGAGGTACGTCAAGGAGATCACTAGCATTCATGGTGCATGTGATGATCTGTGTAGCATACTGCTCCAAACTAGCTAGCAAACCTAGCTAAGCCGGTAATCCAACTAGGTATGCCAAGCGCAGCGTGCCCAGATTCAACCGTAGCGCTGGGGGGAACTGTGTGTTGCACAGCTTGATATCTGAGTGCATGTTTGCGTGCTTGCTTGCTTGCTTGCTTGCTTGGGTTTGGTATCGCTGGTTCCAAAATCCGCCGGCGGCCCCACAACCCCCAACTTTCATGTCCCAGTTTGAATAGTCGGCCGCAGCTGTTGTGATGCGTTGCCGTGTGTCTTGTAAGCCTCTGGACTGTGGGGCGCAAAGTGTTTGGTGCAGATATGGGCGTTTGCAGGCCTTCTGACCGAGAGAGGGGTCCCGACCTACCCCTTCCAAGCCCTTGGCAACTCACACACCGCACCGGAAGCGTCTGAACCAGTTGCACTCGAACACGTGCGGCGTGAATGCTGGTTTGGGCGTGGAATAGTCGCCCAAACCAATCACATGCTGGGATGAGGTCGTGTGCACCACAAGGGCATCATTTTATTGTGCTGTGCAGAATGGATGGCGTCTCCGGTGCCAGACGCCGGCCGGAGGGCACCTCAGAGGCGTGCGTTTGAGCATGCTTCACAGAGCTGAACGCCATCTCAATGGGGTTCAAGAACGCAAGTACGGTGGCAGAAAAATCACCATGTGCTCTCTGCAGCGGCCAACTTGTCAAGCACGGCCCTGCACAACAAGACTTGCAGTTCCATCAGTTGCAACGCTGCTTGTCACAGGGCTATGCTTGACAAGTTGGCCGCTGCAGAGCGCATGGTGATTTCCTGCCACCGTACTCGCCATCCTCGAACCCCATTGAGATGGCGTTCAGCTCTGTGAAGCATGCCAAAACGCACGCCTCCGAGGCGCCCTCCCACCACACTGACGATCATCTGGCACCGAGACGCCATCCATGCCGCATAACACAATTAAACGATGCCCGTGCGGTGGATACCAGACTCAAACAAGCTGTGATGGGTTTGGGCGAACACTGCAAGCCAAAACCATCGTTCCATTCTGCGCCAGTGTAATTTGAAGTCCTTTACTGTCCTTGGAACCTAGTGGAGTTGGTTTGGGCGCTTTTTCTGCAGTGCGCGGTATGCGGAGCACAAGGGGCTGGGAACCGTGCTAGGGGTGAATGGGGACCTTCCTCTCGGTCAGAAGTGGAGACGCACCCTCTGTCTACCTTTGCCTCTACCTCTACGCCTGATTACCTTTTGCTTCTCTTCCGCCAGTGCTTTCTTCTCTTCATCCACAGTTCCCAGCAGGTGGTTGCGCATGGTGGTGACCTTCTGCTCGCTCCTCTTGCGGCTAGCCACCTCATCCTCAAGCCGGGACACCTGGAAAAGTGGGGCACATGACCACCAGTGTACGCCTAGTATTGCCAGATGGACACAGAGACATGCTCCTTGCTGGTCGTGGATGCCTGGTTCTGGAACATCATGTTTTGCGCATACCATAGACTGGCTGATGGCTTTGGTAACGCCTAACACCCTGCTGGGTGTACGCTGCTGACTGTTCCATCCTATCGCACGAAAATGCGCTCTTGAAATGAAGTGTCACACACCTTGGCCTTGAGATCAGTCTCAGCAGACTGGAGCGTGTGGATCTTCTGCCGCAACTCCTGCAGCACGAGCATACGCATCAAACCAATGAATCACCACACCTGCTTGTAGTCTCGCCACAGCGGATCGATCAGTCCGGTTTGATGTGATTCCAACTAATGACATGACTCCAGACGAACAACTTGAATGTGTTGCATTGCACATGGTGGGCGCTACAGATATGTTCAGTCCATATTGAGTTTCCATAAGTTTCCATGTTGAGTTTTTGTGTAAGTGTGTGTAAATGCGGTGTTGGGTCCCCGTCTTCAACGGCACCAGAGGGCCGCGGTCACCAGGTGCCGCCTTGTACACATCCGGGCATGCACAATGTAAGAATCCTCACATCAACGACTGGCTTGCCCGATTGCAATGAAATCTGGTACATGCCTCCATAAAAACACCTTCTGCATATTTGAACTGTCAGTTTTGGTCTGCGGGCCGTGTGTCAACCGAAGAACCCACCAGGCCTGCCTCGGGCCCTGGTCAACTTCAAAAGGGCACAATGGCCATTGAACGGTGTCATAATTCACGATAACATGACCTGCTCCAAGAATTGCGTCAAACATGACAACGGTTTGCATGAAACTTGTAAAACCTCAAGCCCTGCGGTTTGCCTGGCCTGATTCCCATCCCACCTTGATTTCGTCGTACGCCTTGTTCGCCGCCTCCGCGTGCCTCCGTGCCACCTCCTGCTGCAGACCACCTGAAATGGTTGTAAAACAACAGCCACGTGCTTGGCATGACACACTGCACTTGCGTCAGCAGGGCGTGCTCTGCACCACCAGGTTTCGTTGTGACCTCTTAGCATGGTTGGAACGGAATAATGTTTCTGCACGTTTGGCATCAGTTGCAACCTTCTTTTCCTGAGCATATGCCTTCGTTAGCTCCTGGGTTGCGGGTCACGCAACCGATTGCGCCGATCTCAAAATGGACATGGGAGGATTTCAAATATACCCCATCCATTAGTCCCACTGACCAGCCGCAGTAGCCTGCTGCTCCTTCTCCAGCTGCCGCCTGAGCAGCTGCAGCTGCCGGCTGCCCTTGGCTGCCGCCCACTGGCCCTGCTCCAGCTCCAGCCGCAGCCGCTGGATGTAGGCGTCAGCGGCCGCCAGCCGCTCCCGCACCTGCTGTGCCTGTTGGTCAGCTTCCGCAGCCTGCTGCTTCACAGCTTGCAGCTCCTGGAATGCTGCTTGTTCCTGCATCACATGCAGAACGCATGCCGCACTGTTGTTGTCCTTCTACATCCGTGTCGCTGCGCGCAGTGAGGGTTGATGCAATGCGCGTAAGGGTGTCCCTCCGCTCAGGGATATCTAAAAACTCGATAAATTGCCAGAGCGTTAGAGCCGCTGACACATGCTGACTTGCCCAGCTCTTGCTGTCACCGCTGCTACACAGTCTGTCACCGGCAAACAGATTCAGCATGAGGTTGGCTGCTCAGTAGGGCACAAGCACAGCACAACTGGCCTTGGATTCATTCTGTTTAACCTTACTGCTCTCCTCTCTTCCCCTTGGGCTCCTACTCAGGGCCTGTCGGTGCGCCAGCTGCGCTAGAGACAAGGTACACATCACCGTTTGTTCTCCATGCACCACCTGTTCTCCATGCACCACCTGCTTTCCATGCACCACCTGCTTTCCATGCGCCACCTGTTTATCATGCAATGGGCACACTGCAGACCTTACCTGTACAAGTAGAGATTGTATCAGTGATTCCATTTGTACTGCATGCTTACCTTGGCTTGTAGCTCCTGGACTGCTGCCTCCTCCTGCAATTCACGGCAAATGCCCAACGCGCCATGACATATAATGTTTGAGCGGCTGTGCAGCACGCGAACTGAGCAACAAGCAAAACTGGTCAATTGCCCTCTGACCCATGCGACCTTAGCCTTCCGCTAAGTCTCTTCTGCTTCTCTTGCCACCTGTTGCACAGGCTGCTTACCGCGCTATGGGCACATACCAGGGCTTACCTTGTCTTTTGCTGCTTTGATCTGCTCCTTTGCGTCCGCTGCTGCCTGTTGCGCTTGCTTGAGGCACCTGCCCAGCCCGTCCAGCGCCAGCTGCTTCATGTCCGCCTGCTTCCGGGCCTGCCGGGCCTCCTCCAGTGCCTCCTCCATGCGCCGCTTCAGGTCAACGGCCTGCCATCCATGTCATCAGCACATGGCCTTTTTTTATGTATGTACACGTGTTTACAGCAAGGAAGCCGTCACGGGGCACAGAACGGGATGGGGCGCCCTGACCTGCTCTGAGCAATATAGCAAGGCTAATAGGAGGTTAACAGCAACATCAGACAAGGCAGCCCGAGCTTGACCACCTGTTACTCCTATGCCGAGCTTGGTTTGCTTGCATGAGTGCACAGGAAGCATGAGCAGCAGTGGCATGTTGTTGGCATGCAGTGGCATGTGCCTGTGTCAGGAAATTTGTCAGGGTAGAAAACAAAACAAGCCGTCTAGGCTAACGCACCTGTGTTGCCGCACTGTTGAGCTGTGCTCCTGCGCTGGTTGCCTGCTGCTGCACCGCTGCCGTTGCCTGCCGCTGGGCTGCTGCTGCCGCCTGCTGCGCCGCCCGGGTGGCCTCCTGTGCCTGCACCAGCTGCTGGTTGAGGCCCAGCGCCTGCTGCTTAAGGTCCGTGATGATCGTGTTCAACCTGTGAAGCGCCAGTACATAATATCAAACCGCACTATTTCAGGCAGCCAATTGACATGACCTATGACGATACCACAGCTAGCTACTGCCTTGCATCTGAGCTGATCTTACTCGCATCTGAACTGATCTCACTCGCTTGCATCTGAACTGTTGACACCTTCTTGGTCAATGTGGATACCGTGGCAACTATGCTGCCTCTGCAAGTTCAGCACGTCCTGTGATTGTGTGATTGTCGGCACAACGTGCCAGCAAGTACATAGTACCTATAACGTCAGTCAACAATCATGATTTTTCAGGAGGCATCGTCCTTGTTCTAACGCATCAAATAAATACTGTGCGTCAGAAGGTCACCCTCCCTCCCTCCATCCTCACTCCTCATTCTGTCTCACCTAAGCATTTCTGCATCGTCCATGACCTGGATTTCATCATTTGCTTGCCTCAGGGCGGCGTTCTGCAGGCAACAAAACAACCGAGTGAACAGTGGTCAGATTGGTTTCGTGCACCTGAACAGCGTGCAGGAGATGGGCGGGACTGCCTGGTAACAGACACCTGCGTAGCACTCGTCAAGTGAGGAAAGCTTGCAAAGGTGGTCCAGCGGAAACCCTTGCTGGGTTGCAAACAACATGCTATGCATTTGATAACAGGCTTCACAAGCAGCATATCGGAGTTGGGCCAGGCTTGTGCAGTGCAGCATGGTGCAGAGTGGTTGCGAACTGCTCGAACTTAAGTGACCCATCTTGCTCCATAGTCACAGCAACTGTGAGGCGTCTGAAGAGGTACAACGTATTCATAAGTGTGCATCAGGCAGAGGTCTCGTGCATGCGTCTCCCGTGCACTAGTGGTGATGAGCTTGGCTCCAACGCCTTGCCAACTCCACTGGTGTCTGCTATGTATATCTTTGCATGATGACGGGCAGTGTGCGCCTCCATTGCCGATCAGACCCGAAGGTGTTCTGGAACAAGCTGGTGTCATCTCTACCGAGGTATACTGGTGGGACTGCCTGATGGATCGCTGGTAGACATGCTACTGAGCAAGTAGACCTACTTCCTTTTGTAGGTCCTGGAGTTGTTGCCTGAGCGGCGAGGCCTGAACGGCAACACAAGCCCCAGCTGCACAGTCACGTTCCTGGCAAACGCTCACGATCGGTGCATGGCATCTCCTTGGTGTAATTGCTCTACGTATACGTTTATAAGAAGATGCGTCATCAGCGAATGTATACGAAGTGTGAACAGAAGGTTACTGGGCTGCACAGAGACTGAGGGCAGTCCAATGGCATGCGCATGGGGTGTGGACAGGGCGGTACTGAGTTGGGCGGAAACCAAGGGTCAATGACTTGCCCTGGCCTCGTACCCTCACCTCCCCAGGTTGCAATGGACGCTGTAGCTTCAGAGCAGCAATCTACAAGCAACAAACAAGCCATTAGCAGCTGGGAGGAGCAGATGACTGGGTGTCTAAGCAACAAACCAGTCAATGGTACGAACAAAATAAACAGCATTTGGAGCCTGTGAAACAGGACGAGCATGAATGCCGCCAAGTCAGATCCGGCTTTCCACGCATCCCTTGCTCTTGTAGCAGGGCACTACTGGAGTTGCCTCTGGGATATGCGCACACCTCCTGGTGTGCCGCTTGGAGTTGCTGCTTGTAAGAGGCAATCTGCGAACAACAGGTCAGGAAATTGCAGTGGGGAGCATGGAGCTTCTGATTGTGCCACAAGATAACGAATCCAAAACGAGTCACATATCCAATAAAATCAAGTAAAATCTGAATGGTTGTGCCAAACAAGGTACACAACTGTAGTGATGAACAAGCAACTGCACTGATTGTGCATTAAATGATTTTTTAAGATGCACCACATCTGCCATGAGCTTTGCCTTGAGACCTGCTGACACATTGCCAAGAAGCAAGGGGACTACACACCGGTTGCTAGGCCAGTTGCACCCACCTCCTGCTGTTGCACGTGCAACTGCTGCCATGGAAACGGAGCTGACTGCTGCTTTTCCATGCTGCCTGGCTTCAGCTGTTCTCCTGACAAGTTCAGTGAAGTCCCGGCCGTGCAGCTGCCTTTGTCGCTGATTATGAACTGGGAAGCCTCTGCCAACGCACGGTTGTGCTGTTGATGTTAAGCCTTCATTTATTGCCACAGCCGCACGGCTGCTTTAAACTAGGAAGCGAACTGTTCTGGTCAAACCTCGACGCCTGGCTCAAGCGTTAGTCTGCTGCTGTCACATAGCTTCCAACACCAGCCTTGTCTTGGCGTGTCTTGTCTCAGCACTGAAAGAAGAGCTGCCTGTAAGTGATGACCCGACTGGAAGCTGTGCGGTTAGTTGAGCAGCGGTGGAATGGTGGTCTTGCTGGAATGCACTCCGGTGATGTGCTGGGATCTGCAATGCACAAGGCCAAGAACAGCTCGCTCAGTTACTTGGGGGATAAAGCTGCGGTGGCATGAGTAGGCAGAATGGCACTGAGAGGTGCAAGAGGCCAAGCAGGTAGTGGAAGATGTGAAAGGTCATAGTCGCGTGCATGCAGACCAGATGCCGGTAGTGTCGGAATGTATGTACCATGTGACAGAGTGACAGTGACATTGAGTTCAGTCAGGACAGTGATCATCGTCAGGCTCGCAAGGGCAGGAGATCACGGAGGCTGCTCTGACATGTCGCACCATCATGGGCATGAAGTGAAAGGGCAGGAACAATCTGGTGCGACATTCAGTAGTAGGATTCTATGTGTCTAGCAGTGCTGGTGAAATGAAATGATAACGTCAGGTAATGGTACGGTCAGGTGTTTAAGTGGCAGATGCAACTCAAATAAGGTGTTGCAATGCGCACCTCTGCACTGGGCACCTCTGCCAAGAATTACCCCTGTGTTCCCTTTACACACCACCCTACAGATTTGGGCTTAGTTGCGGATCAACGAAGGTGATCAAAGTGCTCCTGCGATGTGCCACATGCGACCTGACCCTCCAAGTACTCGCCTCAGGTTTTTCAGCTAACTCCCTGGAAGTACTGGCCTAGGTGCACCACCGTCCGATGCTGCGTCGCCGTGTTTCCATGCGTACAGCTGCCTGCCGCTGGGATCTGCAACCTTTTGGAATCTGCCCACTTTTCTTGGGTTGTTCAAAATCTGAATCAGCCCGGCACATCCCGGTTCGACACAGCGATCACCGATGGTCCGGTTGGCTGCATACAGAGGCTACACTCTACTGAACACACAGGAACTCAGCTCCTCAGTCAGTGTCATACACAGCTCTGTTGCCATGCACCTTGCCATCCCACAAGGTTAAAAACCAGGGCTTCAGGCTGCTTGTCTACCCGGAACTCCCTCACGGAAGGTCTACCCAAACCATTCTCAGGCCCTGGGTTTGTACCCCACCTGTAGTTGATTTGTCCAACGCCTTATCGAAACACTGCGCATGTCGTTGTGATTGAGTAATCGTTGTAGTCCAACATGAACTAACGGAACTGCTGTCGTTTACATCTTGTCCCCATAGTGTCACCCGATGTAGTACGAAAACGACGTGAACACTTGCTGTTGCAACCGTGTAGAGGATGGCAACGTGGTGTTGATGACAGAATGGGTGCGCATTGCCAACACAAGAGGAGGGTGCACTGGCCGATGTGAGTGTGCACCGGGCATTGCGACTCCTCTTCATGCATGGGCATCAGTCCAGTCAGGACAATTCAACCAAGCTATCCAGCCTCGTCTCTTGCATGGCTTGCTAACGTTCGCGCTCGGTGCATGTTGTCCCCCTTGATGTAATATATATATATATATATATAATATATATACACGGAGCATTTACATGGAGAAGCACGGATGCAACTGACCAACCGTTGAGAATCCCTGTTACAACAGGCATCTGACGGCTCGCATGCCGTGGTCTTCAACAGTTGCAGAGAGAAACATGTCCAGAGTGATTGTACGATCGTATGACTTGCGTGGCTCAGAGAGCTCATGACTTGCTGACTCCTTAGTTTACGTCCCATGTTTTCCCAGAGCCAATCTGCTATGGTGCACATCCTTCATCATCATCATCATTACATGGCTTTTCATGGTTCAACCCACGGTGCATTACGCGCCTGACAATCGTTAAGCCAAAAAAGGTCACTGGTAGCAGGGTGCAAAGTACGAATGTCATCACTGGCAA
>QAXH01004482.1:7448-30439 GCA_004335635.1 Chloromonas sp. AAM2 | reverse complement strand
CCCATGTGGCCTAGCCACCTGAGCCTGTGTGTTCTGAGCAGGGCACTAATGGCAGGTTGATGAGTTCCGGCGTACAGGTCAGCATTGCTGTGCACATCCTTGTCAACCGTGAATTTTGCAACCGACACAAACAAACAGGGGCACGCACAATCTCAGGGTGGAAACAGGCAGACACGTTTCATCTTGTGTGCCACACAACCGGAGATTGCGCACGAGATGTGATTGTGAAAGTGCTGGCAAGGGTAGCATATCTTATAAGCACCCTGGGTGTGAGGCATGCTTTTTACACCTTGTTCAGACCCTGTGTGCGAAAACTTTGTCTGCAAGACCCTAGTGAAGTGGCGCGCTGCGTGTGTTTAAACTTCAATACTGGTGCAAGGATTTACAGGTGGTGCGCAGCTCCTCTCGTTGATCATCGTGTTCGGCCGTGTCCCTCCATATTCAGACTGTTACCAAAGCACATGGCATTTGCATAGGCTTTTACGCTGAGAATTGTTCAAGCTGACTTTGCTGTTGTTGCCAAGAGTGGTGACCAACTGTTAAGTTACCTGATTTCTTTTGCCCCGGACTGAAGCAACAACAGTTTTTCCTCCTGCTGAGCAGTCCTCTCCGGACTGAAGCAACAACAACAACAACAACAACAACACAATCCTTGTCAAGGATTCTGTTTAAAGCATGTTTCCTGCTCTGGATCCAAGGCATGAAACAAGCTGGAGACAGTGAACAGACCAGAACAAAATGTTGGTGAAACGACCAATCACGTGCGGAAAAGCATACGCCATCCACGACGCCACAATTGCTGGTCAGCGCTTGTTGGTAAAGGACTACTTTAGTCGGCCAATGGCTGTGTAGGGGCCGGGGTGTGTCCGTCGACCATCTCTTATCTAAAATGGCCGACAGGCTTTTGGACGGCAGAAGGCATTTGTAATGCTCGTCTGCATACGTACTAAACGCTCAAATGCTGCAATCGCCGTGCATCCCGGCCACCGCGACTGGGGCCGCCACTTGCAGAGTTTGGTGGGTGTTTTCAGCGCATGAACATGCTCGGTTTCAATGCCGTCAACGACACCATCTGACACGCATGCGCACACTGTGATTCCCATTACGTTTGCAGGCGTCGTCCACGTCGTGCCGACCAGGGTTGTGCGGTGAGTGGATACACACCTGGGGTTTTGCTGCAGGTCTTGGCCTCGGCAGCTAAGAAAGTGAATGCGCTGATTGCTCACTGGTTGTCACGAAACTGTCACTGCAGGCATGCCAGCCACCAGCACGGCTGAGCAGTGTGCAGCTTGCATCCGGTGGTGGACAGCAAACTGACGCATGGCCAACTGATGTCAATGGGCTCAACAGTCAGCCGCTCACAGGCTGGCCAGGACAGGAGGTGAGCAGCTGGCTGGTCCGTGCTGATGCGTCGGCGTTTGCATGCCACCACACGGGGCCGTGCCACCACCGTGATGCATGCTCTCATCCAACCATGCAGCACATCTTTGCCTACAACACAGCACATGCTCACCTGCATGCAATTACACAAGCTGCCATGCGTTCTGTCAAGCAGCGACATGCAAGCCGATGTGTGAACAAACACATATCAAATGCCTGCTGTGCGCGCACAGGGCATATGCTTGGTAGTACAGCCCACACAGCTATCGGCGCTAATGCAGCCGCCCAGCCTGCTCACAGCAAGAGCTGCGCTGTCAGCTGCAGCTGTAGCCGCTGCTGTGGCTGGCCCCAGTCGCTACCAGCCAGCTACAGCCTGCCTGTCAGACCTCAGCCCCCATGCACCCCTCGTTATCCCAGCCACGTCAGCACCAGTTGAGCCACCTGATCCAACCACTGGTCAAGCATGCAGCCATGAACAGCCTCCTTTCCGCCGTCCCAGACCCTCAGCCACTGCTGAAGCAAAGGCCTTGACTAAGCGCATCAACGGTTGCAGCGGCTGGCACCAGCTACGTGCCCTGCTAGCCCGACAGCCACTATCTTCCATCAACATTGTACACGTGACTGCCGTTACACACCACGTGGCAACCCTGACCAGCCGTTACACCCCCTCAGCTGCTGAGAGACTGCAGCTAGCTGACTGGCTGGACCGGTCGCTGCTGCCACTGGTCCTGCACCTGCAGCCTGACATGGGCCCTCGTGAGCTAGCAACTGTCCTGCATGCTTTAGCTGCGTTGCAGCACACCCCTCCTGCAGCATGGCTGGACATTTACTGTGCAAGGCTATCATTACAGGTGGCTGGGTTCACAGTAAGGGACACAGCTAGCTGTGTGTGGGCGCTGTCACGGCTACTGAAACCAGCGCTCCAACACCAGCAGCGCCAGCAGCAGCAGCCTGGGAGCAGCCAGCCGCATGCAATCGATGCCGCATCAGGTAGCTCATCGCAGCATGACAAGCAGGTCACGCCGATCCCAACCGTCTCTGCTGCTGCTCTAGCAGCTGGTGAGCTGCTTCAACGCAGCTTGCTCCTACTTGGCAACGCCAACGAACAAGATATAGCCAATCTTGCACTGGGCGCATCTAGCATGTACAAACTAGGCCTCCAGCTGCCAGCATCACAGCTGCCGCTAGCCACAGGGCTGTTTCCGACCATTACTCAGCACATGATCGCTACAGGGCCTATAACCACGAACAACGGGAACAATGCAGCAACAGCTGCAGGGTTCACACAGTCAGACAGGCACCACCGGGATGAAACAGCAACAGCTGCAAGCCCAGGGATCACAGAAACCGACATCAGGTGGCAGGAATGGCGGAATCAGTTTCTGCTGCAGGTGCAGCCGTTGCTGGATAGGTGTGGGCCACAGGCACTTGCCAATGTGGCACATGGGATTGCACACCTGCCCGGAGTCGCCCCACCCTCGGCTGCATGGCGGGATGCACTCTCCCGCTCCACCGCCCCTCAGCTAGCAGCGGCCAGCCCACAGGCCCTCTCCGCCCTCCTTGGTTCGTTGCAAGCCCTTGGCTACACCCCTGGGAATGCATGGACGGTCAAGTTGCTGTCTGCAGCTCGTGATGCGCTTCCTTTCTGCAACTTGGAAGACCTGTGTGTAGTGGGACTGCACGCGCCAAAGTTACTGGGAACCTTTGCGAGGAACGCCGGAGAGGGAAGAGCCTGTGACGTGGCGGAGAATGCGAGTTTGCGGACTGACGGACTGACGGTCAAACTACGGCACGGCGAGCAAACGAGCGGTGTTTGGGATGCGGAGACTGTGGCTAGCTGGTGGTGTGCTTACGAGCAGGCTCTGATGCATAGGTGAGTGATGAGGGTTGGGAGCACGTGCTTATGTAAAGCATGCAAACCCGTCAGGGCCAGGGAATGTTGCCTAGTTGATTTCACGTGCACATCTGCCACTGCTCAGGGCAGTATTAGTGTTCAGACTCGTAGCCTAAGAAACAGGGTCTGAATTAATGATTGCTTGCTTCCTAGAGTCGTTGGGGAGTTGATCAGAGGATGATAGTCGGACTGGAGAATGCAGTACGAGATGTGCTCATGCACGTGGGCTCGTGGCATTCCGTGACCTTCAACTGCCCTGTCAACTGTGAAATGACACGTGGAGTTTTGCTTTTACTTGAGTCACCTTCCTATCCAGGTGTTCCTGAGCAGGTGTTGCTCTCAGCTGTGTTTTTCTTGGCCACTTCTGCCATGCAGGCTCAGCTCCTCAGCCAGCCCCAGGCAGCTGTCCCTCCTGCTAGTGTCCCTGGCCCTGGGCCGCACACGCCTGGGCCACCCGCCCTCCCGCGCCACCCTCGCACACTGGTTCACCACAGCCACCCCGCTCCTGCAAAGCTTCTCACCCTTGGACGTTTCTCAGTGCTTGGCGGCATGTACAGTGCTCGGCGTTGCACCATCTCAGACGTTCATGCAACAGAGCATGACAGTGGTTAGAAACGGCATGAAAACCGCCCCCCTGGCACACGTGGCTAGTGCTGTGTGGTGGTGTGCTGGGCTGCGGTTTGACCCTGGCTGGCAGTTCATGCTGGACTTGTATTCCCACACTTCCCACTCGCATGTTTCACGCACCCATGCACGTGCTCGTGCATTCCGCAGCCTTTCCCCTCAGCAACAGCATGGCAACGATCAGGCAGCATGGGGTGACGCGGCACCAAATGGGAGCATTCCAGGGGTGCAGCATGCAGCTAGCAGCACACCAGGCCACACCACCAATGGTACCATGCAGTCAACAGACAGAGCTTCCCACCGTGCTTCCAATGCTCATGCAAAGCCGCATGCACACGCCGGGTTGAAGCTGCAAGATGCTGCATGCTTGCTGGGTGGGTTGGCACGGCTCAAACAGACGCCCTTGTCGGCCTGGGTTGACTGGTTGCTATTCGCTTTGCCTCACACAGTGGAAAAGGCTTTGGCTGCACTGCAGCAGCCAGCAGGCAACGAGCGGGGACAGCGGAAGCAAGGCGGTACAGCTGCTGGACTCGCAACAGTCATGTGGGCGTTGTATCGCTTGCATGTGGTGCCGGGTCCGGAACTGGCTGGGCAGTTAGTGCGGGCTGCAGTGGGAGCGCTACCGTTCCTGGCGCCAGGCCGTGCCCTGGTATCGCTATGGGCTGCGGTAAGGGTAGCTGGCAATGTGCCGGGGAGAGCAAAGCCACGCAGCAGCAACAGGCGGAGACGGCTGCTCGGCGCGCGGGGGTTGCTGCTGGCACGCCAGCCAGCCGACACTGATGCAGCACACAGGGGTGGTCAGGGCACTATCAGCGCCACAACCAGCCCTACCAATCGCCAGACAGGCACGGATCAAAGCAGCATGACCATCTCAGCTGGCTCTCTGAACGAAAGCGGACAAGCAGAGTCAGATCTCCCCAAGCCATCAGCTTCCTCAGCACCACCAACCACCACCTCAATCCATACAGTCACAAGCATGCATTTCCACTCTGCAGCAGCCCGAGCCTGGCACAACCGATGGCGGTCACACACTAGCCTCAGCAATAGTGTGAGACTTGCAAGGAGTGCGACAACAGCAACAGCTGCATCACACGCTCAGTCATCAGCAGGCAGGACTGGCAGCAGCAGCAGCAACTTCATGCACACTGGCATTGCATGTGACGTTCAGGAGTTGCTCCTGGGCGTGCTCACTCAGACAGCCCCACATTTGTCGCAGCTGGATAGGCGGAGCTTAGGCGTTGCATTGGTGGCTGTGGCACAGGCTGTGCGAACGGTGCCTGCAATGGCAACAACCCATGTCACCAGCCTGCGCTCCTGGTTGTGTGCATGGCTGGCTGCGCATGAGCAGAGCATGCAGGCTGCTTCAGATGGCAACCGCTCATCACAGCTGCGCAAAACAGGCCAGCAGCATCTGGCTAGCGGTGCAGGCGACCTACAGCGTGCTCAGAAGGCTGCTCTTCTCAGCAGCTTGGCAGTTCTGGTGATGGTAGCCTTGCCTGAGGAGCAGCAAGCTCGCACACCTCGCAGCACCACCAAAATCGCTACTCAAAACGGCAAGGAGCGGTTACGGCATGTGCTGGGTGGCTGGCTGGATGTGGCATGCTGCCGTGGAGGTTTCCTGGTGGAAACGACACCTGTCAAACGTACTGTGGGTGCTGCACAAGTGCCTGCGTTGGTAAAGTTGGCAAGTGCATGCGGCCGAAGTGCGCCTGTACTGCCTGTGCTAGCTCACAGCCTGTCATGCATGCAACAAGCCGTAGCAAAGCAGCAGGAGCAACGCAGCCTGCCAGCCAAGCGGCCGAAATCCAAGGCGTTCCGAGCTAGATCCAAGGCTAAATCTAAGGTTCAGCGTGTGTTCAATGTCAGGAAGTTGGCTGGTGACATTCGCCCAAGTACGTTGCTGCAGCTGTGCAGTTCGCTGCTATGCCTGAAGTATGAGCTGCACCAACAGCAGCAGCAGCATGCATCGTCTGTTCACAAAGCCAAGGATACTGTGCGTAGGCAGCAGAGCCGGGTTAAGGTGGACGAGTTGATACACATGCATGCACCGTGGTTGGCGCAGCAGCTGCTACAAGCTTGTGAGGAGCGGCGGTTGCTGCCACACCAGCAGCAAAGGGCATGGCAGGTGGCTGAGATGATGCTAGCGAAAAAGCCAGAGTAGGTTGCGCGTGATGTCCCAGTTTTGCTATAGCCAGGCGGACAGGGGACAGGGTTGAGTGTTGGCTACCATGCGCACTCAATGACAGAGTACAGCAGGATGGCCCATGTCTGGTACTCATGAGACATGCAGAGACAGACATGTTTAGTATGACACGAGTGGTTCTGCAGCAATTCAGGAACCGAGAGGTTGCCATGTTGATTGCATTCTACTGATGTTGTGAATCTCTTACTGTTCTGCGCGTGCAAAGGTTACATGACGTTGCACGATTCGGTTCGGCAATGATCAGACAGCAATCAATTGATTATGTTGGCTGAAGATTGTAATTGCCTCACTTCTGGCTCTTGTACCGCTTCTCTCCTCATTCCTATATTAAGATATCGCTCGCATGGGCATCAGTACATTGAATGTGCATGCTCCTGCCCTATTGCCTCAACATCACCAGGACGGTCATACCAGCCACTGATTTGTTCAGAAAGGGAAAGCAGGTTACAAGTAATATTCAAAAGTATGTGTCAAGTCAGCGACTCATTCAAAACACCCCAGCTTTCCAATGATTGTCGCACGGCCTGTTGCATGCTGATGGGTGCAAACGGAAAACAAAAGAAGCAGGTGCCCCTGCAATCCTACAGAGCATCAGCAGCCTCTGTGTGTGCCCACGCCCAGCAATCGCACGTTTCTGAGCGGGTCAAATGGCGGACATTCACAGACATGTACCAGAAAGAAAGCACGTCACTTTTCTTGCCCCTGCCCAATATGACATGCACGCAGTCACATAGAAGCTACTAGAGGAGAAAATCATGGACTAGTGTGCTGCAAGATCCCCTATAAGTTGCACGGATGATGCCAAGGTATTGTTTGGAATACAGGGCTAGTTCGCAGACAGCGCAGGCCCAAAGGCTGTCTAGCAATGGAAAGTTGCGCAGTGTGCCCCAATGATCGGTAGGAAAGCAAAGCCGACCTTGCCAGAACAGAAAAGCCTCAGCAGTAAGGCTCAGATCGCCAACCTGCAAGGACATGGCACATGCCGGTTGTCATGTAGGTAGATAAGAGCGGAACTGTGCATTAGTGCATTATGCTAATGAAAACGTGATAATTGCTGATCGACGCTACTTGTACAACCGCCAGCAGTGTGCTGGCATGTCAGATCCGTGTGGCTGTCATTGCAGAAGCGGTGCGGTGTTTGTCAAAGGACGCATGCGGCATGACGGACAATCGCATGTAGATGGGCAATAGATGGCAGGCAAGTGTGGGCATGACTTATATGATCAAGCAAACAGTCCTGCTGCCGCAGCTGCTGATACATGTGATCAGCTTGTTATGTACATGGCCCGATGCGAAGCGAGCATGGCATGCAGAAGCTCACCAGTACACAGTGACCAGGATGATCATTGTGTTGTTCTCCCACTGCACTGTGAGCTTGCCATCTGTCTTTTCATTCCACCTTGTGCAGCTGGCCGCGTGAAGACCCGCCCCCGCTTTTTGCGTCAAGTTGCAGGTGACGACATACTTGAAAGGCTTGTTCAGTGCAGCTAGTCGTTTCAAACAGCCCTCCACGATGTTGTTGCTCCAGACGTCAATTTTGTTGTGCAAGAATTGGTTCTCGCCCACTGACTGAGTGATGGCTTCGCGTACCATGGTGTCTACCTCGGCATCGTCCATAAGGTCGTCCTCATTGAGCCCGTCAAAGGGAGGTGCTGCTTCTTCATCCATGCCAGCCATGCGTTCCTTGTGTCGCTGTGCGTGTCGACCTAGAAGCTCGCTTCCTTAGAACTAGTTTCAAGAGCTTGTAACAGACAGGCGCTTGGACAATGAATTAAGGTTGCTTTCGTGTCTGCTAGAAGATCAAGGCTGCGTGAGCTACGCGTGTGGGCAGGCCGCGTCTTCAAAACACAAGATGGCGGTTAGTCACGTGCGCAGCTTGCAACGACGATTGCTCGCATTAGACCTGCAGCCTACCTACCAGCGGAGCAACAAGAGGGATGAGGTTTCTCCGGGCTGGCAACTGCTGGCGGCAACACCTGCACTCCCAGGTCATGGCGGCCGGTAGCATCATGCTTTCAAGCCATGGTACACCAATCCGTGCTCCTGCCCCAAACCATTGGCATCAAGCAGCCACCAGCTGTGCTGCCACCAGGCCAACATGCAGCCAAGTCCGGCACCTTCGAGCGTTACCAGAGCAGGGTGCCATAACAGATGCACTTGTTGGCACGCCCACAACAGACCAAACCCATGCCGCCCCCACAAGGGATGCTAGCACATCTGCAGCCAGGCCAGTGAAAGTGAAGGCGAAAAAGCAACGACTAGATGAAGCATGCCTGGTTCTGCGGCCTGAGCTGTCACGAAATGTCATACAGTCATGGATTTTGCAGGGCAAGGTCACAGTAGATGGCAAGGTGAGTGGGTGACGAAGCACAAGACTGACAAGGGTGGGTGTGGGTGAAATGGATGTGTATTGTGCGAAAAGCGTGCACGTGGTTGGATGGCGAGCAAGTGCTGTCTGTCCAGTTGACATTACAGGCATCAGAACTGTTTCAAAAACCTCTGACGGATGTGAAGAAAGGCTAAGCAGAGGAATCTGCGCCCCGCCTGTTACAATCAGAGTGATGTTTGGAGGGACAGCCCTGCATTTTGAGCATGGAAACAACCTGTGGCTCATGAACGGAGTGTGTCAAATGCAAGGTGGAACCTTGTCAGCAGGTTGTGGTGGCAGACTGAGTTACCCGCCATGGTCCTTTGCCGGTTGTGCGTTACAACCAAAATGGCAGTTTGACTTACTTGCCGTAGCCGCAGATTGCTGTACATTTGGCCCCCGATGCCCGCCCATAGGTGATCAACAAGGCTGGCACCCCGGTGTCCGCCTTAGCTCAGGTGGTGGTTGCCGGGGAGGAGCCCAAGTATGTGTGCAGGGCGGGACACAAGCTGGAGGCAGCACTAGACCATTTTGGAGTGGATCCCTCAGGCGAGAGAAACGCGTTGATTTGGTTGATATAGACACAACAAAAACAGTTGCAACTAACGATGGTGGCTGGCTTCATTACTTGCTGACTTATAGGCAAAACACACCTGATTGAAGTTGATGCAACGTTAGCTATGTGGCAATTAGCGGTTGTAGCGCTCGTATGTACGCTGTTTGCATTTGTATAGGTAGACTCCAGCGTGTATAAGATGAGGTTAGAGGCTACAGTTAACTAGGTTGTACAGTTGCAACTAGCGGCTGAAATCAAAAGCGCTGACTTGACAAATCGGTTGACCTTCTTGACTTGGCTTTGAGTTGAATATGACATGGAGTGATTTTTGCAGCTCATGCAGCTCATGCCTAGTGCATGCCTGACGTTATGCCTAGACATTTCCATGATTCTGGGCTATTGCTCTCTGTTTGGCCAGGATAATGCAATCAGTCCAAGCAAATGCAGCAGGTTCAGCACGTGTTAGCAGTTCATCATCATCAACAGTTCATCATCATTCATCATCGGCTTATCATAACAGTTCATGTGTGGTGGTTTGTCCGTGCAGGCCTCACATGTCTGGACTCTGGCCAATCGACAGGCGGCTTCTCAGATTGCTTGCTACAGCGGGGCGCGGCACATGTGAGCAAGGTGGAGCGGAGGAGGGTGGCAGGGGGGTTCAATTCCCAAGTCAAAAGGATTCACTTCAGTGTCTTAAGCCTCGCCATGGCCGCTCCCGGCCTCATTCTTGGCGCCTCACATTCAAATTAATGCCTGGGGAGATGTTGTGGGAATGGCAGAGTCGGGTGCCGCCATGGGCCACAGCTGGGACGTGCCTTTACCATCGTCGCAAGCATCAGCAGAATATGATGTGGACTTCTATGCGTGGCAATGTAGGGCTCCTCACGTCAGAACCGACCCTCAGCATACCGGCATCCACCAGTAGAAGGCAAGATATATGTATGATATAGAGGAATCTGGTGCTGTGTAATGCCTGACATGCAGAGCCCTGAGTCAGCATGATTGACCATGGCAGTCATGGACGGGATTCGACATGCCTTCGTATTGTAAATCAATCAGTCATACAGAGCAAAAACGAACTGAGCCGTGGATGATGCTCTCTGGCATGCTATCTGTCATGTGTGTCACATGTGCATCACACGTGTGTCATATGTGTGTCAATCTTTGCACGTGTGCCATGGGTGGACTGCGCGTCTGTACGTGTGTCGTGTTATGCAGGTATACGGCATTGATGTCGGCTATGGTCAGGTGGCGGATAAAGTGCGGCGGGACCCTAGAGTAACGGTCATGGAGCGGTTCAATGTGCGGCACCTCAAACCCTCGGATCTGCCCACTCAGGTGTGGCGAGCGGTGGTGTGAAAGACGGAGGTGGGGGTCAGATCACCCCCAGGCTGACAGCTCAGGCTTCCAGAGCAGGAATGTGTTTTCAGAAGAGGGCGTGTTTGCTTTCAACCGTGCCTGTCAACTGGTGAGGCGCTTCTGGCACATGGCTCATGCACTGCCTGGCCTGCCGGCTCTTTGCAAGCTGTCGGCTCAAGTCTTCCATGCACTCACATTGGTTGTGTGTTCAGCTGAAGTGCAACTGTTTGCACCTCATCCATGCAATCCACGCTCTGTGTGCCTCTGTCTGTTTCAGATTCACCTAGCCACGCTTGACCTGTGCGTAATGGGGTTGGTGGGGATGCTTGCTTTCTGTTGTGCCCGCTGGCGGGCCATGAACAGTCGGCTCTTGAATCTCCACGCCATAATTCATCAGTGTCTGTGCTGCAGGTCCACCTGGCCACGCTCGACCTCGCCTTCATCAGCGTGCTCAAGGTGGTGCCGGCTGTGATAGGGTGCATGGCGCCGCCGCCCCAGGGGCAGATGATAGTGCTCATCAAGCCGCAGTTCGAGGCAGGCAGGGCAGAGGTAAGGGACGCAGCACCGGCAGGGATGCCAGCAGACCATTCCAGTGTGTGGCGAACATGGTGCTCGGCCCACAGAAGATGTTTTAGTTTCTCAACCGACATCTTCTCAGACACCAAACGCATGCCATATCTTTTGGTCAAGGTGGCAAATGTTTTAGAATCGCGGGAGTTCCTGAACCACTGGGATTTGGTTGAATCCCGAAAGTCATGTATGTCAGGCGGAAGACAGCTTGTCACGGCTTCATGGGTCAAAAATTGTGTCTGGACAAGCTCTCGCTTAGCATGGGCCTTTGGGCCTAAGATGGTCGGAAAGCATTCTATTTTCATGCTGTGTGCAGGTGTCCACCGGGGGTGTGGTGCGCGACCCCCAGGTGCACAAGCAAGTGATCCAGCGGGTGACGGAGGGGATCAGCGCGCTGGGCTTCACTTGCAGAGGGGTCATCGAGTCGCCGCTCAAGGGGGACAAGTCGGGAAACACCGAGTTCCTGGCACACTTCGTCAGGTAGGGTTTGAGCGGATGGGCCGGCTCAGTGGGATGGGGTTGAAAGGGAAGCGAGGAGTGCCTTCACGAGCACAGATTGATTGAGTCCTCATTCAAGGGGACATGTTGGGCGCAACATGCGTGACATTACTATACTGATAGTAGTTAGTACATGGCTTGTAGCTTTACAGCCGGAGCCGGTCCCCATGTTCAGTAGTGGCGGCCACACGTCACGCATTTGATTGATGCAGTCGAGTCACCCACTCATCGCTACTGATAACATTGATATCACATTCATATGAATCTTCCATGTATGTGCAGGGACCCTAACCGCGTGGTGGACGCATCAGTGTTGGCTCAAATAGCGCAGGCGGAGGAGGAGGCGGAAGGGGAGGCTGTCGGACAAGCAGGGGGAACAGAAGGACATCCCTAGTTTATATCCACTGGACTTGCCTTTGTTTTTCATTTTCATTTTTGTTTAATCATGCACCTCGATCATTTAAACAATCACATAAGCAGGGCAGCTGTCGTTGAGTGCGGCCAGCCTCGCCAGCAGCCCTGGTCACTCAGGCTTCTGTTATTCAAATGGTTTCTATGACCTCACCCCTTCCTTGGGCTGCAACTTTTCCTGTCACATCGGCGTGGCAAGTACGCTGCTTGACTGCTTAGTCTATTCACCGACTGAATATCACTGACTGAAAATACATGTAAGGATTGTGATGGCCCAGGTATGAAGTATTCGCCCAGCAGCTCGGAATGAGCTGTTGACCCCCATGACCCCTTGTCCGACAGCCTCTGCCAGTACGCCTTTGTCTCTCCACAGTGCTGTGACTCCTGTGTGCTTTGCTCTTTGCGCCTTGAATATGCCTTCTGTTGCTCAGGGTTGGTTAGGACGGTGTACAGCCTCATCTCTTGCATGGTTTGCTAGCGTTCGCGCTTGGTGCATGTAGATCACCCTCATGTAATCGATACATATATGCCCAATTCGTCGCGGTTACATGATGTTGATTCAAATCGTACTGAAAGCAGCATCACAATGCAAATTCACTGGTGACAAAAGGAACCTCTAGCTCCGTAGGGCAAGCTTGTGCTCGAGCAATTGTAATTGGATTGTTGTAATTAAATTCGACACAAATTTGCCTGTGAAGAGGCCAACTCGAATATAGGCATGTGACGATAAGGCAGAATTGAAACAGCCTGTGCCGGACAGGAGGTGATGAGTTGCTGACTGAGAAACGTTCGCTGTTGCACCTGCAACAATTGAATCTCATCAGTACCTCATGCCCTGCCTAGACACGTGCCAGGAAGGAATGCTCATGCACAGCCATTCCACACACTGTCACATACACAGCAACTCTTCGTTTGAATTACCAATAAGATTGTCATGTGCAACCCCCTGCAGACATTCACATCAAATGGAAGTCATGACTTCATGCCTGGACCGACGCGTTGACAAGTGGCTTTTATGCCTTGACTGAAGCCTGTACGAATTCCATGGCCCTCCGCTTGACGTGCTCCACAGCCTCTGTGGCCTGGCCGCCCGCCTGGCGCTTCTCCCACTCGAGCCACCGCTTGAACAGGAACTTGACCTTGCGGGGCGGCAGGGGCAAGCTCGTGCAGCGCTCGAACAGGGCACGGGTGCGAGGTGCATCACCCAGCTTGACCTCCTGCAAAACCAGGGTGGGTACATGCTTTGTAGGATTGATGCAATGGAGAGGGTTCAGTACGTGGTCCAACAAACCCACTGATCTGATTGCGGTGGCTTTGACAAGGTCATGTGCACGCGTGAAGAGAACCAAAGCGCTATCAACATGCCAGCCTGTTGGTGTGCATCAATGCTCCAGCACTTCGACCAACGTTCAAAACGCAGTGGCTCAACCCACTTGATCCACAAACGTTAGAAAGGCAGAACAAACGTGCTGAGCGGCCGGCCAACCCGAGCCGTTCTGGGCGCCTGGCTCCTGCTCACCTGGTCCAGGTACACGGACCACAGGTCAACCCTCTTGGGGTAGTTCCTCAGCACCCCCTCCAGCACGCTGCGGCCCCGCTCGGCGCTCCCGGACCGGAACTCCAACAGAGCAGCCGAGGTGATCACCTGAGGGGGCGAGGGGCACAGGGAACAGCAGCAGTGGCAGTTTGCATGTATGTGCTTCGCTTTTATTTTTACAGCAGAAGAGCGTTAGGCACTAGATAATCATGGAGCTGTGTATGGCGCTGCAGACACCTTAGCCACAAGCTCTGCTCGGCCTCGGCCTCCCTACGCCCTCGGCCTCCCTATGCCCTCGGCCTCCAGCTCTGCTCGGCCTCCCTACGCCCTCGGTCTCCCTGCGCCCTCCGCCTCGGTGTTGCTTTGCAGGCCCTTTGGCATCCCCAAGTACGCCCCCCTACATGGTAAGATGGCACCCTCACAGTTCCTGTTTGGGCATGCCAAACCCACCCAAAAGCAGCTATTTGACAGTAACGCACTCACCTTGATGTGCTTCCGCTGCGGCAGCGCCTGCAGCGCCCTCTGCAGCACGGGCCTCACGCCCTCCGCCTCGCCCCGAGCCACACACACCTCCATGGACCGAACCCACACCTGAAGGGAACATGTTAGACACGCTTTGGTTATCATAGGATCTGAGGGCACAGCGGTACGGCAGTACGGCACAAGGCATCACATGAAAGGTCTGGTACAACAGCGCGTACAACACAGCAGAAAACACAAAGACACTAGTGTTCTGACACTAGTGTGTTATGAGTGCTTCAAAGGCCCCATACGCTGCAATGGAAAGGAAGCACATGTACACAGGTGTCAGCTACATGTGCAAGGAGGGCTCGAGCGCACACCATGCAGATCAGACACTGCACTGGTTTTGCTCTGCACCTGGTTTTGCTCTGTAACGTGTGCCCACCTTGGCGCTGCCTCCAAAGCGTTTGCACATGGCCTTGAGGGTGGTGGACTCCAGGTCAGTGTGGCCACCCCGTGACAGGATGCCTGAAGCAGGACAAAGAAGCATGGCAAGGTGAGGACATATGTACCTAAGAATGAAGTCGGCCTCGCCATACATTTGTTTAGTTGCAAGCTGCATTTTCGACTTCCTAACCTAGCACATGAGTTGACTAAACTAACACATGTGTCAACTTACCTAGCACATGTGTTATCCTAGCACAAGTGTTGTTGTTGCTTTCTAAACCTAGGTCAACGACAAACAACATAGGAAGGATTCAAGCTACTGCAGTTGTTGAGACACCACTGAATGCGAGCGATGCAGAAGTAGATCTTCTTGGGCTCGCAGTAGTGCAGTGCCTTACCTTGGAGAGCGAAGTAGATCTTCTTGGGCTCGCAGTACTGCAGTGCCTTACCTTGGAGAGCGAAGTAGATCTTCTTAGGCTCGCAGTACTGCAGTGCCTTACCTAGGAGAGCGAAGTAGATCTTCTTAGGCTCGCAGTACTGCAGTGCCTTACCTAGGAGAGCGAAGTAGATCTTCTTGGGCTCGCAGTACTGCAGCGCCTTATTGAACAGCGCCATGAGCGGGTCGGTGCTGTTGGCCGGGGCGCCTGCCGCCGCCTCCAGGTTCAGCCACGCAACCCACACATTGAGCTTCTCATTGTCTTCCCTGCAAGGAAACGGAACGAACAACAAACGGTTTTGGTCACACATTCTTGGCTGAATTGCCGTCATGCAGCACTTGCTGCTCGTGAAGGATGCCATCTCCAGGGCAAGACGTATCATCCTTCCAGGGCGTTCTGTCGCCTGGCCAGACCACGCCACGCGCCCCCCACGTGCCCCACCTGTAATTGATCGTGTCCAGAGCCCTTTGCGCCACGGCCCTGGCCTTGTCCGCCTCGCCCATACCCAGCAGCCACGCCATGTACCTGGAACACAGGAAAGCAAAACAGGCAAGCTCAGTCACAAATGCTGAGTCAACTTCGCCTCCTCTCAGTGCAAAACTAGACAATCTTTTCACTCAATTTGAATAGCCAAGCTCAGTCAGACTCTACATGCACTTCTGGCAGTTGTAGGAATGGCAGGCAGCGCTTGCAGCTGGCAGGTTGGTGGTTTTGGTGTTTACGGTGACGAAGGCCTGAAAGTAAACCTGCACCGCACCACATGACTTGCTGTCACTGTACCGCCATTGCGCACGCAGTGATATAGTGCCCCACCTGATCCACGTGTAGCTGCTGTTAGGCGAGGCCAACACACTTCGCTCAAACTCCACTGCGCTCTGTGGCGCCGTCTCGCCCTGAAGCCTGAAGAAACACACAAGCACGCAAAACAATGAACCAATTTGGACAGGATGAGCTCACGTGATAAATGTAAGAAAGATAAAGCGGCCTGGAAAAACGAATGTGTGAAGGAGCGCAATGCTTTGAATGTTTTGAGTCCCAATAGCGGAGGCAGCAGCATGGCACCTGACAACCTCCACAGAAACACAGTGCAACAACCAAAGCTAGCAACCACCTCAGTTGCCAAATGTGTGCAGCCATCCATGTGTCATGAATTCAGATAGCGCATCATGGTGTCCAAGCCCCGGCTGCACGGTTCAAGCATGAGCATGCGAGCAAAACCAACAAATATCGGGCTGAAGGATTCGAATCCGAAACCTGCTGCCTGGTCTAGCTTGCCCAAAGCTCATGCAGAGGCATGCGCCCAGGCAGCAGGTGCTTGCCGGGCCCCACCCTGGTCCACGTGCACACCAGACGCTGCTCGGCATACATAAGGGCACGGCAGACTACAATCACCTACAACATGTCGCTGACAACGTCGCTGCAGCGATCACGGCCATGGGAATTGGAAAGACGCTGACTGATTCTAAAAATCTCTCTAGACGGGAGACGAAGGGAGGCCCCATCCTGTGTCCGCCCGCCTCACCTGGCTAGCTCTGCCTCCCTAATCCGTTTCTCCGCCTCCTCTGCCTCCCGCTTGCGTGCTGCCTTGCTGCCCTTGGACGTCTTGGAGCCCTTGGCGTCGCCTTCAGCAGCCACCGGAGCGGCTGCAGCAGGAGGGAGAACCGTCGAGCATGAAGCAAGCTCACACCATAATCAATGTGACAGCTGTTCCGTTGCGTGCACTCACCAGTAGACAGAGTCTGGGAACTTGTTGGCATGGACGATGAAGCATGAAGCACATCGTACATCATGGTTCATGCAACACATGCTCATGCTGGTTCCTTGCATGTGCGACATCAATGGACAGCATGTGCTACCCTTGCACAACCGAGCACCGCACCAGCCAGAACTGCAACCAGCATGGCGTGATGAATCCCATGACATCTTCAACCCGGTGCCCTGGCCCCCGCCCTCCTCCCCCAGGTCCTTCACACATTCTCACCTTGTTTTTGGTCGTCTACGAGCAGCAGCCCTCCCCACACCGCCGACCCGGGACCCTGTGCCGCTGCAGCCAAGCGCTGCCGCAACGCCGCGCCCGCCTGCACCGCACCCGCATCTGCACGCAGCACACACATGGCGTGTGCTCAAGCGTGGTTGCTGCTCGCTTTTGGTGTCAATTTCTCGCTGCACTGTATCTGCTAGGAAACAAAGGAGACCGCCCAACAATTCAGCTGTCATGTAATTCAACGGACGATCAGGCCAGTGCAGCAGACAGCGAGTTGCTGGCAAGCGACCTGTCGAGTGCTCGCTCCGAATAAGGCACTACAGCAGGTCATGCTAGAAGAACACACTGGCACACATGCACACATGCCTGAGCAACAGTAGCCGGGCACAGCCACACAGTTGCACACCATTAATCTGATGGTATGAGTTGATGATGCGGTCAGGTAGAGATAGAGGTGACCGTCTTGCTTTCAAGTATAAAAGGCCAACATGCCTCACCTTCTTCTTCCTCCTCCTCCTCGTCCTCATCTCCCCCTGCGCATGACAAGCACATTATTGCCAAATGCAAGTAACTGTGTCAGTGCTCTGGGTTACAGCCGTCGGGCAGGCTGGAATCACCACACTAAACAAGCAGGCCTTTTCCGATTCAATAGCACCCATCGTGCTGCTCTTTGATTTTGCGACCTGAATCATGTCTCATCACTTCTTCTCAACGTCTGATCTTCCACCTTGACAACCTAATTAGGTGCGGTCACCAATCTAGTTCTTGTCATAAAGAAAAGGGATGCCGCTTCCAAGGCAGCCATCCCGCCACAAACCCCATCCCACCTTCATCATCTTCACCTTCGTCTCCACTCTCTCCCTCCTCCGCTTCTTCCTCTTCCTCCTCCTGCTCTCCACCTTCATCATCATCGCTGTCTGACTGCAAACCACCCTCATCTTCATCGTCTTCTTCTTCTCCTTCTTCTTCACTATCCACATCCATATCATCAACGCTGACCTTGGACAGCTTTCCATTGGCGGATTTTTCAACCTTGGACTTCTTGGACAAACGCCCACCATCTTCTTCTTCCTCCTCATCTTCATCATTCTCTTCTTCATCCTCCTCGCTCTCCCCACTCTCGTCTTCCTTCCCCGCGCCGTTTCCTTGCAACTCTTCTTCCCCCTCCTCCTCTTTATTGTCTTCTTGTTCGGCCATTTCCTGGTCCAAGTCTATGGCTGCTGCTGCCGTGCGTTTCTTGCCCGTTTTGGCCCCGGCTGCCCCATCTACGTCCCCGTCTGCACCTCCTGTTTGGGACGGTTTCAGGCTCAGGGAAATTTTGCCAGTGTCGGCGTCCACTTTGACCACCTGCACAGAACAATGCAACATGTGTTCAAGAATCGCATGCCAATGCAACCTCGCGATTCCCCTCCCATGCCAGCTCTGTGCAACCTGTAGTTCTGATCTCTTCTTTCACACATAAAGTGGATAGGCTGTTTACCTTTTCTCTTTGCGCTCTCCCCTTCGCCGCTGTCCTTGAAGTTTGCTGTGATCCCAACATGTGTCGCTCACACCCCCACTGTGGAACCTCTCGTACGCCTGACGGTAACCTAACCCTAGCCTTGACTACTCACCTTCGCCTTGACTGTGTCTGTCCGTCTACACACACACTCTAGCTTAACACCGCACCTTCGCCTTGACTGTTTGTTGTGGCCTGAACAGAGCCGACACATCCTTGACCTTCCCACTGTCTATTAGCTCGCTGATGTGGGCCAGACCAACCTGCGAAGAATAGGCATGTGACAGGCATGTGACAAGCATGTGACAGGACATGTGACAGGGCATGTGATATGATTCTGATCACGGGGTCCTGGGAAACAGTGTGGCAACTCTTCCTAGACACTACCGCCCTCGTCACAGTAGGTGGAGAGCACTGGGGATACCACTGTCATTACAATTACTCGGCAGGTGGCATTGAAGAGACTGGTATTCCCACACCCAGTGCAAGGATAGTACCAGTCCTTGCCTGAGCACATGAAAACATGACAGTCAAGCCAACCTGTCCTCCACACCCCACCCGCATTCTACCCCACCCAATCGCATCCCATTCACACACCCCACTCCGTCCCACGCACCACTGCGCTTCCCGCCAGTTCAACAAACACGCCGTACGCCTCCACCCTCCGCACTCGCCCAGCAACCAACTCCCCCTCCTTGAAATCCGCAGCGGATTTCCAGGTGCGGGTGGCATCGGACGTCCTGCACGCAGGATGCGGCAGGGAGTGAGGCCGCGAGCAGTGCATGGTTAGCTGTGCTTCCCCGCACATCCGGGCTACCTCACGCCTACAATGGATACTGATTCACTCCACCTGACGGAAGTTGCGCAAGATAGCAATGGGAAGGTTTGAGCAGTAGCCGCCCGTCAACTTTGCCATCCTCGGGTGCGCACCAAACCAGAGCCCTGTCAGATGAGCAAGCACCCCTTCCCCCTTCCCCCTGGCCCTACTCCTCTTGTAGCCTCACTTGACACTTTGTACTTTGGATCATGGTGCGAATTGTGCAGGCATGGTTTCTTGAGCAGCACACTTGACCTTGCAAGACTCCCATGTTTCCCCTCCCCCCCCAAGACAATCCTCTAACCCCCCCTTGGCCTCACTTGAGCGACAGCTCTATCTTGGCCTCCTTGCCCGTCCCCTCGCTCGCCACCACCCGCCCCTCCACCATCAGACCCACAGGAAAGGAGGAGGCGGGGTCTTCGACGAACCTACAAGAACGGTTGGATGAATTCAAATGTTTGACAGAGTACTGGATGGACACCCAAAACATGATGGGTGTGCAAGTTTGAGTGTGTATCTCTAGGTCGATTGAAAGAGTAATTTTCAAAACCATACTTTGAATACTCGCCCTGTATAATCAACGTAATGTCGATATGCTGTGGACAGATCTGGAGGGTCATAGGCAGTTGAGTGTTTTATGCCAAGGACCTCCGGAGGAGCATTGTACAACGGGACCAGACGCACATTCTCACACCCACATCAGTTTCCCCACACACCACCTCACACATGCTGTCACACTCACCCGTCCGCCAAGTTGCACAGCTTGATCCTTGCGTCCGTGTGTCGGTCCAGGGTCACGAACACGCCCCGCTTCCCGTCCGCCCGCTTGATGTAACCCCGCATGACAGTACCCAAGGCAACGGGCTTGGATGCAGCGGCGACGGCGGCGGCGGTGTCAGTGGCTTTGGTGGTGCCTTTGGTGGCAGCGGAGTGAGTGAGTAGTTCAGGGCAGGAGGTACCTATCGCGCCTGTGGTGGTGGAGCCGTTAGTGGTGGCGGTGGTAGCGGTGGACAGGCCTGAAGAAAACAGCAGCAGGGAACAGCCGAGTTGAAAGCGAATGATGGACTATGCGGCTCGCGTGACTTAAAGTGAACAACCTGTCAACAGGGCTCTGAAGGAAGACATGAACAAGACCGGTATTCTAGGCTGCGGCAAATCTGTTTTTTACTTGCTCAGGCTAGGTCAGAGCGATGCCCATCCCGTTCCATGTCCAGTGACGGCTTCCTTGACGTAAACAAGAACAATGCGTGTCCACATGCCGAGCGACAGGTGCTACTTTCCACGCTTTGAAATCGAACAAGCAGATCTCAACAGTGCACAGCCAACAAAAACAAGGGTCTCAGGCCCTCTGTAACAAGTGCTTGTGCCAAGCCACCACTGTTGCTGACTGCACGCTTCGTACCTGCCACACGCCCTCCTTTTGATGGTCTGAGCGAGAGATGCACCCTTGGCAGGCCGCCCGCGGCCCCCGCGCCCCGCTGCACGCCCAGCACCACCGCCCGCACATAGCACCCGTCCGGGGGCAGGCTGGACACTACGTTGGCGACCCAGCGGTCCTGCACATCTGTAAGCGCGACCTGAATCGGCAAGGGCAGCCACACATTCGCAGTCAGCGCTGCTCAGTCGAATTTGAATTGTACCAGTACCGGCCAAAAGACAATTTCAGCGCAAGCGGCTAACGATATGGTGGGGCGTGTGCCCTGCAACCCAAGGCTGTGTTGCTGTGCCAGTAGCTCGTGCCTACTGTCTAGTACAGGGTCTCCAGAAGCCGTCGGCTGCCAGCTACTGCTGACTCGGATCGGGATTGTGGGCCCTTGCAAACCAAAAACACATTGTATGTACGCAGCCAACTTTACCATGAATCTGGAGTGGTTATGCCAAGCCCCTGCCCTGTCCCGTTGCCCTGCCATGTCCCCTGCCCTGTCCCGTTCCCCTGCCATGTCCCCTGCGTTGTCCCGTTCCCCTGCCCTGTCTCCTGCGTTGCCCCGTAGCACCCCCTTGCTGGTCCGCCTTGCTGAATCACCTGTTCAAACACCCAAGGCTATACTGGTGCCAGTCATTCATCACCCTGGCCCCTTTCACTCCCCAGCACAGGTGCATAACGTGCACCCGCCTCAGCCTCTCACGCACACCCTGGCCTGTGCCCTGACACCCTGTCCCCTGGCGCCCCCCTGCTGACCCACCTGCCCATGCAGCCGCCCGCCCAGATGCACTCGCAAAGCTCCCCCGCTGTCCGCACCCCCGCCCGGCAGGAGCCGCCCCATCACCATCGCCTCTTCCCGCAACACCCCCTCCACCGCCTCCGGCCCTGCAGTGACCGCTCGCATCAACGCAGCAGGCGACACAAACCGCCCACGTGCAGTTTTGTCCGTTTCTTGGGGGAGCAGCGTTAGGTCTAGCGTGTGCTGCGCTGCGTCCACGTGCACCACGTGGGCAGCAACTGCTTTACCTTCCAGAAACCGCTGCCGGAAGCTGTCCAGGAGCTCTGGATGGCTGGACGCGTCCAGAATATGCAAACGACCCCGCACCGCTGCAGAAACCGCCACCCACACGTGATCATCATGGATTTCGGTTACTAACCCCGTGACCAGTTTTCCAAGGGACAGTGAGCTAAACTGCAGCGGTGCTGGTAAAGACTCCCCTTTGGATGCAGCTGCGATTAGCGCAGGCTTGGTAGACAGCTCAACCGTGCCGCGGTGCTTCACTTGCCCGGCCTTTGCGCTTGTGGGGGCACGGGGAAGCACCACTGCTTGCACCACCTGGCCTTCCGTCAACCGTTTCAACGGGTTGGCCTCCCCACGCAACCACGCCTTCACTTCTGGCGCCACTGCCGCGCCATCATCGCCCGTCTTTTCTTTCCGTTGCCGTTTGCTCGGACGGCCACCCTCCTCCGCTCCCGCTTCCGCTCCCATGCCCCCCCCGGCCGCAGCAGCAGCATCAGCATCAGCGGCTTCCAGCGCCCGCTGCCCCGCCAGCAACACACCCTCATCAGGCAACTCCGCTACATCACACATGTGAATCCGACCAACCGTTTTCTTTCCTACAGCAGCCTCAGCATAAGGCCCGTGGCTAGCTGAAGTGATGGTAGCAGGCACCACTGCGCCAGCCACCAACTTTTCAGCTTTGAACGCTTTCCCATCTCCGCTTGCCTGCGCCTTAGACGGGCCTGGCTTGGTAAGATCTATAGCAGCCAAGACTCTGCCACCGGTAGCAGCACTAGGCAGCACTTGTAACGTGGCTGTAACCGAAGCACCCACTTCCAACCGTCGTTTAACCGCCTCCAACCCCACCGCATTGAAATCGGTTAGAGCAGCGTAGGCAAGGCAATTGCCGAGCGAAGGAATGCTGAGAACAGCCACGTGGGACGGAGCGTCTCTAACCAACTCCACAACTGCTTCAACCGACTGGCCCAACTTAACGTCCTCTGGCAGGGTGATGAAAGACGCTTCTGCTGCTTTTTTGTCGCTGGCTTTCTTCTTGTCCTTCTTCTTTCCGCCCGGGGTAGCAGCGATTCCAGTGGTTTCTACAGCCACAACAGTTACCATGCAACATTCTTCAGGAATTCAACAGTCATGCTTCATGTTATGGTCAGGTTACAGCACAGCAGTTGTGACGTCCCATATCTCTGCCTTGATTGCCGCAAGGCAAGAGGCCCTATGAGGTGGGGCGACCCCTCAGGCCACCAGCCATTTGTAAGCACCCTGCTGACCCCCTAGCCTGCGCCCTGGGGCAACCCCAGAAGCCTACTCCTGTTCCCTCTCACACTGCCTCATGATTAAGTGTAACATTGCAAGCCAGGTGTGACATCAATCAGCAGTAGCAGCAGCAGCAGCAGCAGCATCGACGCCCGCTTACCTTGAAGCGCCTTGGTGATTAGCTCAGGCCTAGCGGAAAGGTCCACGATCCCCTCTACCCGCGTCACGTCCAGCACTCGGCATAACAGGTG
>QAXH01004480.1:0-10062 GCA_004335635.1 Chloromonas sp. AAM2 | reverse complement strand
GGACGTGTACAGATGGTGTCTGTGCTGGGATTTGTACAGCAAACACAGCGGGCTGGATGAACGAGGGTGTGGTACGGACATTGGGCTAACAACAGACAACAAATGCCATGTGTCCGTTTCTTGTCCCGCAGGCCTTTATGAACGACCCTCCCACGACCATCTTCCTGCTCAGTGCCCAGCTGGCCTCTGTCGGCCTCACACTGGTCTCAGCGTCCCACATGTTCCTGGTGAGCCAGAAGCGCTGGGAGTGGCAGTCGAGACTTGTTGCGTTGTGTTGAGGATATTAGCACTAAACAAGTTGCCCTGTCACGCACCCTGAGCAGCCAGCAGCTTGCATCTCCGCAATACTGTCCCACTCTTCTCTTGCTATGCACTGCCTTGGCAACCGCCGCATTGTGCTGCGTCCTCAGGTCGAGCCCTCGATGAATCCAGCCCAGGAGCTACAGGCCGTGGGTCGCATTCACCGCATGGGGCAGACCAAGCCCGTCACCGTCACTCGGCTGGTCATGCAGGACAGCGTGGAAGTGCGAATCCAGGATCTCATGATAGAGTAAGTCGACAAGGGCAGCGCACTGATCGCAAGGAATAGATCAACACGCAGGGCCTAGATCTTAGCCCATGCATGTCGTTACTGCCCTGGCACCCGTACAATCTTGCCCGCCCTGCGATCTCGTTTACCACTCCCAAGCATTTATCTCATCACGATTGCGCTCGCATTTCGCGAGCTGCGGCAAGCCTTTTGCTGTCATGATTTTGTTGCAGGCGTGCCGCTGCCCAGCGCACCAAGGACTTCTGTGCGCCGGCCAACAGCAAGGCCAAGCCCATCGGAAGGAACTCCAAGAAGCGCAACGACGGCGAAGACGTCACGGGGGTGTGCGCATCCGCCAAGGTTGAGGAGCTGCTTGAACTGTTCCAGTGACAAAGGAAGAGACAAAAACTTTTGCAGCTATGCAAACGCATGAATCCATGGCAGCGCAGACCCATGCGTGTGAGGGACAGATCTACCATTCATACGGCACTTGCGCATGCAGCCTGCCTGACGACGAGGGACGAAAGCGGCAGCTGATGACAAAAGCGGCAGCTGACGACCAAAGCGGCAGCTGATGACAGTCACGCAGTTTGCAGTCTTTACTCGGCATTGGGCAGTTGCATGCTTGCATGGCAAACGTGACATGAATTCCCGACAAGCACATAGGCTCACAAGCTGACGCAGGATGGTTGGCTACAAAACAGTCAGGACAGACGAAGAGAAAGGTCCAAAGGTGGAAGTCAGACCCAATCCAGGAGGGTGGGTTAGCGGAACACTTGGTAAAGTACATGCGTCCTGCAGGGAGGTGGTACGAAAATTGTGTGGTGCGGTAATCTATCTACTGGAGAACTCCAAAACACACGGCTTGCTCACATGCATGTAGCACGGATGTTGTACGGTGACTTTGTGGTCTGGTTGTATGTATGTCTGTGTACATCAGCGAAGCTGTCACAGGAATCTAAAACTGCGCACAGAACTGTTCTCAGTTTTGGGGACTGTAGGACCCAAAAATTGCATCATACCACGTGCTGTCTGACACGTTCACGTGACTGTATTTTTGAACAAGTTGAAATGTGCACGACACCCAAACCTGCAAGCCTGCCCCGTGCAGTAGGTGTTCAATCTCATTATGTTTTCCTTGTTCACGTTGTACTGAATCTCTTGCATACTGTATCGCCGATTGCGACCTGAGCTTGCATTTGCAGTTGTCGTCACAGCGTTTAGCTGTTTGTTCTGTGTAGCCCTTGGATCTTCATCATGCATTGCATTTTTGGCATCTTTTCGCAAGTTGTACTTTCCCGTCCCAATGTAAGCTTAAGCGACAAAAGGTTTGTCGACCTGAGTCTGCCAGCATGGCCACTGAAGGCCATTACACCGTCATCCAATCACGTAAGACATGAGGGGAGGGACTCCTGTCCGTCCAACCCACAAGTGAAGGGGATTATGACACACCGCGATAGTAATGGTGGTGTCCACTCCTCGAGGTGCTATCCTGTCCGCTAACCTCATTAGAGCCCAAACGAGCCTGAGAATAGACATGCATCCTACACAGTACTATGCCAGAAATTAATGTCATGTCAAAGAAGTCAGTTGTCAGAGGCCTCTGCCACAGCAACGTGTAGGCACAGGGTTGACAGCTTACAGGCGTTACCTCTCACTTTGACGTCAATCACACGTCATCATAAGATTTGCTGGGAGTACCACTGGAACGAGTTTCTGGTTTGTGTCTTCGTGGCAAAGTGTGATTGAGTGCGCAACATATGGTGCGCAACACACAAGTTTGCTCAAGAGAGTGAAGCAGCTGGAACACTTGGTGGCGACTTACATACTGACTTCTGAGGAACTCGGTCAGACGGGTCACACACCCATTTGTATTTTGACACTGCAGTTCCTGCCTAGTCCTGGTTTGCTGTCCCAGAAGAGGCAGTGCACCGTCTACCACAACACGCGATGTTCAACCCGCTGTTCACCCCATGTGCGGTTCACACACACACACACATACACATGTTTTACTGACACACAATGGTTCCTGGCGGTAATACAGACCTATTCACACAAACTGTCCCAGAACTGGCAAACTTCATTTGTTTAATCAGAGCTTGTTCAGGCTTCTGTACACCAACGGATCCCACAAGCGATCTGGCAACAGCTTCCTAACCACCATTTGAAGAATCGCCCCTTTCCCAAACATGTATCTCGACCGAGGCTTAGTTGTGGTGAGGGCCAGGGAAATGAGTTCTGCCACCTCTTCACATGAGGCGCCCTTCTCTTCTGCCGTCCGAGTCGCCCGAGTTATCTGCAGCAACCAGCAACAGAATTAGAAGAAGACTGCTGCGACACGCGACAAACACGATAAAGGACACCACCAAAAGAAGGCTGGTATAACACACTAAGCTGAAATGCACCATAAGTCAAGGCTTCAAGCCAACAGGTTGTCCTTCTCTTTTAAGTCTGCTTGCATCAAGGAAGCCGTCACAGGACACAGCATGGTGTTGCAGTGCACGGCATGTGCGCGGGGTCTGAGAGTAGTAGCAGCTGCTTTCAGGGTGGAAACTACTTGAGAAGTTATGTGCTTCACGCCCTTGTCCTGAAGAATGCCGCCTTGTCCTGTATAATTTGCCTACTAGCTAATCTGAAGCATACCTTGTGATGGGGTCGATGGCACCCAAGCCGCCCTGCCCTGAGAGGTTTGACCTACACCAGCCTAGCCGCTTCACCGTGCAGAACTAGCCTGCTCTCCCCTACTCTGCACATACCTTGCCTATGAGGTCCCCGTACAAGATATTTGCCTCTGGGCTGAGGCCCTCCAGCAGGTCGCTTGTGGGTCCGCTGGCCCGCGCCCATATCTCTGACTTGATGGGGCCGGGCTGGACGCAGACCACGTCAATGCCCTGGCTGTGGACCTCATATCTGCAAACCAGGCGGCAAAGACGAGTGCATTGAGGAAGGAACAGCACCTGGGGGCTGGGTGCAGCAGTGTAGCAATGTTCAACCCAACATATACAGGGCCTGCGAAAGTTTTTGTGAATGTGCTACAGCCTGAAGCTTCGAGTGCATACAACACCTTTCGTGCACTCAACGTCGAGCGGCAAGCGCCACAACGTGACTGGACCTATCATGCAGAAGGCCGAATCAATGACACGCACCGTGAATGGTTTATATCTCATCCCGCAGTAGATAGTTGCCTGTTTGAGGGTGCGGGATTAATACTAATTGTTTTGTGATTGTTGCGTCGTTTCCCCCCTTGCTTTGCCTTTGTTTTAGCCTTTGTTGCTGCAACACCTGTGCGAATAATAATCACTTGGCATGTACGGGTGCGGGACCTGCAAGACCGTTTTTTATTGGATGTCCTTTTGCCTGCGGGATGGGATATGAACCATACGGTCGTTCGCACCTGAGGCAGTCACTGAACGCCTCCAATCCGAACTTGGACGCAGCATACCCTCCAAACAAGGGGAAGGCAACCGTCCCTGACTGCAGGCACGCAACAAACAAAAATCAGCAGAAGGTGCTGGTTGCTCCCCATATCCTAAGAGTGACTCAAGTCTGAGGTGTGGTTTTAGATGGATGTGATAAGAATTCAGATTCATGTTGCTCACAGGCATTGGCTGGCGCAAATGCAAGGCAATTGAGCGCAGGCATTTGTCCAGCCCCGGTGTGATAAGGAGCAGAAGTGGGTATAGGCCATTCGCACCTGTGAGCTGATATTGACAATGCGTGCTGTTCGTCTTTCTGCATGCTCGTTTGGCGTTCCGTCTGCATCGGTGCTGTCGGGGCGCATGAGAGGCAGGAAGGCTTGGGTCACCCGCAGAGCCCCTACCAGGTTGACCTGCCAGGCAGTGACAGCAACACCAGGCACACGGCTTGTGTTCCCAGATCTCAAACCACATATGGAAGTACCTGTCAACCTAGCGATACGCGCTCCCCTTCCTTCGCTCCTTCCGGCGTCTTTCTGCTTTTTGATGAGCAGTACGTGCTGCGGAGTTGCCAACTGATCAACTTTTTGCAGTGTTTGCGTTCAACTCAAAAGCGGAAAGCAACCCAGGCTACTGCTCGTTTTACAGTAGGCCAGCAGCAATAGAAAAGAAACAGATAAGATTAGCATTGTAAATCAACATACACACACACTGACCTGTATTTGGTCTTCAAACACGTCTACCGGCATGTACTCTAGCGGTGCGAGTGTGACCTTCCCCGCGTTGTTCACCAGCCCGGTCAGGGGCAGGCGACCGCCCTTGGCGCCCGCACTGCACAACGCTGCATTGACCTGGCATGCATGACTGACACAGAGGGAGTGGGAGGACGTTTCAGGGAGTGCTGGGGAGTGAAAGTGACCATGTAATGTATGTAACGTTCATGCCACAGACAAGCGATGCAGAGAAAGCTGGACCTGAAGGTGCAGCCAACCTTCGACCTTAAACCTGAAGGTGCAGTTCTCACTTCTAGCAAGACTCGAAAGATCTGATGTGTGGTGTACTGGACACACTTGGTTTTATAACAATCGTTCGTGAACGGGCTCGCGAAATCGCATTTGCATATCTGAGGTTTGGCATTTGCGCAAACATGACAGAAAACTGCCAGTTTGAGGAGTCAAATAACAAGCTCGAGAAGAGTATGCACTGTTACAAACCCCAAAAGACTATGGTACACATATATCAGGACCGTCAAAGGAAAGAAATGTGACCACTTGGCGTGTACCTGTTGCGCCGCTGATGTGATGGTGTCTGGCTTGAGGACATCTATGATGACTGGAGTGACGACACCCCCCCTGGATGGGGCTGGCTGGGCTGAGTGTAGGCTTTGCAGCATGTCACCGTCTGACTGCTTGCGGACACCAGCAAACACTTGCCAACCCTGTGCAAGATATGCAGCACCAACGTATGCATATGCATTGTCTGTGAGCCCAGTCTGGGTGGTTGGCAGCAAGACCAGGCCTAGTGCTGGAGATATTCACAGATCAATTGGTGAGTCAGGTCGAACCAAACACGTTTACTACATGATAAGGCCCAACCGTTGTTTCTTGTGTGAGCGTGCATATTCACTCTGCTGAGGCTGACATAACTGGCCTAATGAATGAAACACGAAGAAGTGCCGGTACGTGCTGCACTATTATTGCGCATCTGCAGCCTGTCGCCCAGCTAGGCATCCACCGTACCTGCCGTGCCATCAGGAGTGCTGTCGCTTTGCCGATGCCTGAAGAAGCCCCAGTGATGACAACTGACGGTGTGCCCCCAGTCATTGCGCGCACTTCTACTCGGCATCTGCGCCTGGATGTGTGTCCCTGTCTGGCGCATGCCAAGGTGGCAGTCCGACATGGGGCAGGCCAGGCCTGCAGGGCCTGCCCTCTCAACCCCGCATGCAGTTGCATGCTGCTTAGTATTGTATCACTTGTAGCTCTGCGTCTATGGTGATGGAATAGTCAATTCCGGTCACTCTAGCACAATGCGCTTTTTGCGGAGATCGGATTTGTCCGGCAATGATCTGCGCTGATAGTCCAGCAACCCAATGCCATCGTAATCGCAATCGGATGGCTTCGGCCAACGCTCGATTGCCCGCGGCGGGGCGTGGCTTGAGATACGACAGACCTGAGCATGTGCAAGCTAATGTCTTCTTGCCAAAACCTTGCCACGCTGGCAGTTCGCTTTGGTCAGCCCAGACCCACAGACCATCTGGTATTCCAAAGCGACGCCATCACGCAAGGGTCAAGGTTGCAACGTCTGACCCTGCCTTGGAACCCAAGGCTGTGCCAATCACTGTCCCAAGTTCAATAATTCCGCTGGGCATGGACATTAGTGCCTACCCAAGCCAAAAGGGCAGGAATATTCTGATCACAGGTCAGTTGCAAGGCGTTTGGACCAAGACATTTGGTAAAAGGCTCTTATCGCATGTTGCTTTTAGGCCATGTGCTGACCTTCGAACAAGCATGCATTTGTATTCGCAACTAGCCATTTGTCACCACGATACACCCAGGTTATCAGGCAAACAGGTGTCAATGGAACGTGCTGCCTGTTTGAATGTTGCAAGGAAAGGTGCTGTGCGAGGTTTACATGGCTGGTGACTTTTCAGGGGCCAAACAAGCATCAGTGGCACTTGCTTAAAAGACAAGGACGTTGGAAATGGCACATGTCTGTCGACTGACATGCTGACAGTGCTGATTCCATACCCGGGCACTCCCGGCAAGTGAGACGATCACACCTGCTCTTGCACTGGCAGGATGTGCACGCGGCATTGGCTTCAACACCGCCCGTTTGCTAGCCGCGCTGGGAGCGACAGGTGGGCCACGCTTGCATGGCAGACACGCGACTGTAGCTCAGCTTCCTATACTTAGCTGTACACATACAGTCGGCAGGATAGATGGACAGAGTGTGTGAGTGAGCATTACAGGGCGAGGCCACCTGCGCCAACGGTTCTAAGACATGACAAAGCGTGTTAAAGCATCCATTTCCATGTGCTTTCAGATGCCGTTCAAATGTCTGCACACGTGCCAGCTAGCCTGCATTGGCCACACAACTACACGCCACGAGTTGACTGGATCGAGCCAGATCAGTCTCAATGTCGCCGGGAACCTACCTTCTCATTCTTGCATGCATGCTGCAAGCATCAGATGTGTAGTTGCCTGCACTCCTATCATGTGGCATCTGTGCTCCCCTCAAAGCCTTACACCTACACACTGTACACTTTACACCTTTTTTACCTGTACACTTTGTAATCACATGAGGGGAGGGACTCCTACCCGTCCAACCTAAAAGTGAAGGGGGTTATGACACATTGATTACGATTGACGCCCACCAACGCCCGTGACAGCTCCCGCGAACTGCGTCCTCCGGAGCGAAGAGGACGAACAGCGGGCGCTAGTGGCGATATGCAGCCACAGGGTTGACAGGTCACAGGCGTCACCTCTCACTCTGACATCACGGCTCAGTTTCACACTGCAAAACACGCGCATTAGATAAACAACAATGCACGCTGTCATGATTTTGCAGTTTACATGGCTGATGTGGACGAGGGAGGCCTGGCTGCGGCCGTCGACAGCATCAGGGCACAGATATCCGGGTGAGGATGGCAACACCCCTTTCTGTTTTTTTCCTGTTACAGTAACTGCGAAGTTTTTTGTGGGCGAGGGAGGAGAGGGAGGGGATAGTAGCATTAGGGGCAGCTGATGGAGCCATGACGTGCATGTAAAGTGCATAGCTGCTTGAATGCAAGCACAATTCTGTCCAGGTCGACCATTGCTTCATGATAATGTTTCAAATTTTGTCAGTTTCGCCTGTTGCTTGCTGGCTTTCCATACGATGTCTAAATCTCGCCAGGAGTTTCTCATAGATTTTATTATGGAAAAAAGTGGATAAACTATGCCTGAAATTGTTTTCCATCATACACATTCAATGATAAAGAGCAAGATACCTCCGGCAACCCCACTCCTTTTAATAGCAATTGCAACACTTCTGGCTTCCCCCTCCCCCTGCCTGCAGTTGCTGTGTGGTGGTGACTCCCCGCCTCAACCTGGCTAGCCAACAGGCCGTGCATGCGTGGTGCGATGCATGGCTGGCGGGGCGGGCGGGGGCGGCGGGGGGCGCGGGAGGGGAGCCGCCACCCCTGCACGTGCTCATCAACAACGCAGGTAACCGCTGATGTGTCATCCGTTGGAGTTCAGTTGCGTTTCAAATGTAGCTCAGGTCAGTTGTGCTGAGCTACAGGGGCTAGTGAGCGGGCGGCCCAGGCTCCTCTTGCAGCATTGGTGTGCCCTACCACTCCCTTCAGCACTGGTAGTCAACCACAACCAGCGACAAAACCATACCCCACCTAAATCAGATGCCAATCACGACGGTCGGATCGTTTGTTGCTCCGCCTGCGTACTGTCAGTGTGTCGACTCTATGGTGACATGCTCGCCTGACAACCGATCCATGTGAATGACATGCAAGTGGTCGGCTAGATTCACTTGATGCGTGACCATGCTTTGCTTTGAGCTGGGTCTGCAGCTGTGGACCCGCAGTGAGGCAAAAGCCAACATGATACCAATGCTTAAGCACGTGTGTGCCATCGACCAGGCGACTGTGATTGCATGCAGGTGCCAACTTCATGGGCGTTGAGCCCTGGAGCACCGACCAGGGGGTGGCAGGGCTGGCACAGGTGGGCAGGGCTGGCACAGGTGGGCAGGGCTGGCACAGGCGGGCAGGGGGAGGAGGGGGGTGGGGGCGGTGTGGAGAATAGACCCTTCTCTGGCTGTGTGGAGAATAGACCCTTCTCTGGCTGTGTGGAGAATAGACTTGGTCCTTTGACGGCTTCCCTGGCGTAGACATTGTGGCTGTCAGTCATTTCCCTTCCACATACCTGCCCAGGGGTTGGAAGGCGGGTGCAGGGAAACTGGAATCTGGTGACTGATGACAGAGTTTCAGCCCCAAGATGTACTCATGGGGCTGGAACAGGCGCGCAACGGGTCAGAGGCATACTTGTCCTTTGACGGCGTCCCTGGCGTAAGCAAATATGTGCATACATTGTGACCGTCAGTCAGTTCAATGAAGCTATCCCAGGGCATGGTGAAAGCCTCCTTTGCATGCCAGGATGCCACCATTCCTTCCACGTGCCCCGTCCCTTGCACATTTTCTCCACGTATTTTGTGCAGGTTAACTTTGTTGGCCCGTACACGCTGACTCGGCGCCTGCTGCCCTCCCTTCGAGCCGCCCAGGGGGCGAGGGTGGTCAACCTGGCCTCGGTCATGCACAGGCAGGCGGGCGAGGGGCATTGGGGGCTGGAAAGGCCTACTGATATCATTAGATTCCGTTGTTCGGATCTTCAAGTGGATTCAACAAGATGCCAAAACACGCCAAGTGTATGCACGTCCTCCTGGAAAAGTTGTTTGAAACAAAAAACAGATCAAAATGTTTTCAACAACATGCCGAACGTCATGCACAGGCAAGGGTTCAAGAATCTTGGTTTGTTGAGGTGATTCATCCTATCAATATACTTGTGCAATGAAGTTTCCGTCCCTCTGTCAGCTTCTTAACTTGCCAATTTTGTGCGGCTTCAAAACGGCAAATTTAGTGATAACGCGTAACAAAGGCAGAAGGAAGAAGATTCAAGGGTTCCAAGGGGTTCCAAGTGGGTTAAACGACATACGTTGACTGTAAAAGCAAATCAACTGCAGGGCTGCAGGGCTGCTGGACAACGGCAGAAGGTTGAGGACGTTGAGCCAATCCAACACATGCCCTAACATGAAACGCTTCAAGTATGTGTACATCAGCGCGGTTCCTAATTTGGCCTTGGGTACTCGAGCGCTGCCCAGTAGTGTGGTTGCACCTGCCTCTGCAGGTTTTCAGAGCTGCCGGCCGACCCGTCCTTCTTCCTCCAGGACTGGTGGCAGGGCGGGTCCTACCGGAACTGCAAACACGCTAACGTCGTGTTCACTTGCCTCCTGCAGCTGGCAGCACAGCAGGTGAGAGCCCGCATGTAGTGTGGGGCTGCATGTAGTGTGGGGCTGCATGTAGCGTGGGGCTGCATGTAGCGTGGGGCTGCAGGTAGCGTGGGGCTGCAG